>JAOANR010000012.1:5121971-5293117 GCA_030278955.1 Hygrophila difformis
AAGATTGACACCCCTACGGACATACGTCAATTTAGGCCGATCAGTCTGTGCAATGTCATTTATAAAATCTTGACTAAGGTGATTGTCAACCGTCTGCGACCATTTCTATGTGACTATATTGGGCCGTATCAATCGGCTTTTCTCCCGGGCCGGGGCACGACGAGCAATGCGTTTATTCTCCAAGAAGTCATCTCCTCTTTTCGTAATCGAAATAGGCGGGCGAGGGAATTTATGTTGAAAATAGACTTGGAAAAGGCATATGACAACATCTCTTGGGACTTCTTGGAAAGCTGCCTTATTGAAATGGGTATTCCGGACAGACTGCGCAATATCATCATGTTCTGCGTCCGCAGTCCGACTTATTCTCTTCTTTGGAACGGGTCTGCCCTTGAGGCGTTTACCCCTGCGAAGGGTATTCGTCAAGGAGATCCTTTATCGCCTTACCTTTTCATAATCGTCATGGAAAAGCTTTCGCGAACCATACTTGACTGTGTTGATCGAGGTCTCTGGCAACCGGTTGTTCTTGCTCGACATGCGCCTCCTCTTACTCATTTGATGTTTGCCGACGATCTTTTACTATTTTCTCAAGCATCTCTTACAAGTGCTCAATGCATGGATGGTATCTTGGCTAGTTTTGCGGGCAAATCTGGTCTTCGCATCAATTCCAGAAAATCTTCGGCCATTGCATCGCATGCAGTTCCTCATGCAGACCAAGTTGCTTTGGCTTCTTTGTTCAATATTGAATTTACTGATGTAGTGGGGCGTTACTTAGGATTCCCTATCAACCATGGGATGACACGACAGGTGCATCTTCAGTTTTTGGTGGATAGGATCCGAGATCGGTTGGGGTCTTGGAAACGAGGTCTCTTGAATAGAGCAGGCCGTATCACATTAGCTCGAGCGGTCCTTGCCACTATTCCCTCTTATATCATGCAGAGCTGCTGGCTCCCTTCTGCCTCATGCGACATGATCGATAAATGCATTAGGGACTTTATTTGGAAGGATGTGAATGGTCGGGGGATCTCTCTTGTTAATTGGGATCGTGTGGCTCGTCCGCGTAGTCTGGGGGGTCTCGGTCTTCGTCGTGCTCGTGAGATGAACATAGCCTTACTTGGAAAGGCTTTCACTGATGTGTATCTTGGCAAAGTGAAACCTTGGACGCAGATTATGGAGGCCAAGTATAAATGCTCCTTGGGCACCTTTGCTGCTAGGCCAGGATCATCCAGCTGCTATCGGGCCTTGGTTAAGGTGGCACCCATTCTTATGCCAGCTTACAAACTGGCCATTGGGGATGGCTCGAGTAATATTTGGTCCAGCAATTGGCTTAAAGGGGGTCCGATCGCTCCCCGAATCGACTATATCTACATCTCTGAGTCTACTCTTCGGATAAAGGATGTCTTTAGGGAGGGGGCTTGGAGATGGTCAGAATTGTGGACTCCGGTTCCAGATGACATTCGTTTGGAGGCAATACAATTTGGCCCGCTGGTCTCTCATGAGATGGCCGGCGACAGGCGCATCTGGGGGACTACTGCTACCGGGAAGTATACTGTACAGTCTGGCTACATGTGGCTCTTGGAGCAGCGTGGCTTAAGAAGCGACCGCCTCCGTTCTTGGGCGTGGAGGATCAAGGCCCCGGAGAAGGTGAGAGTGTTTTGCTGGTTGGCGGCTTATGACGCAGTTCCTACCAATGTCGTCCGTCACCGACGCGGTCTGACGAACTCTCCGATGTGTGGTATCTGTGGCTCTTCGCCGGAAACCCTCATGCACTTACTTTTTCAATGTTCTTGGGCTGTGGCTGTTTGGGTTAAAGTGGGAGGTCTCCCTTCGTCCAATTGGATTTCCAGCTTTACGGATGGGAGTATGTTCCTGGCTCGTTTTGGTCGGATGTGGTCGGGTCTCCAATGGGCTACTATTTGGAGAATTTGGATTGAGAGGAACAACATGTGTTTCCGAGGTGAAGTCCCTAATATTGCTCATGTTGCGCGCTGTGCTCGGTACATGGGAGAGATTTTTGAACGGGTCTGTGGTCGCGCCCCAAGTCTCAGGGAGCTGCGCTACGTGCATTGGAATCCCCAGAGTCACAATGGCATGATCCTTCATGTCGATGGCAGTGCATTGGGGAATCCGGGACGTGCGGGGTTTGGCGGAGTTCTTAGGGATAGTGATGGTCGCTGGCTTTCGGGTTTTTCTGGCTCGATTGGATCCTCCACTAACCTCCTGGCGGAACTCCATGGCATTTGGAATGGATTGAAGTTGCTCCAGGAAATGGGCGCTACCTCTATCTGTTGTTATTCTGACTCTTTGGATGCTCTTCGCCTTATCCGACAAGAAGTGAGTTCTGACCATCCGCTGTATGCTTTGGTTCGTCATATCAAAGACATCCTGTCTCTTCGGCCAGGATTCAGATGGCATCATATCCTTCGGGAAGGTAATGCAGTAGCTGACGTGATGGCCAAACGTGGTTCTCGTTCGGTGGATTTCTATACGACCTGGGCGTTCCCTCCGGATGACGTCCGCCCGCTGCTTTCAGCAGACATGGCGGGCATCTGTTTCCCTCGTTGGTGATTGATTAGTTTTTTTTGTGGTTTTTTGTTTTTTTGGTTTTTCCTTCCCTTCCCTTGTGCTGTAGGGTTTTTCTCTTGTTTGCCGACGCCTGGCGTCCGTTCACCAAAAAAAAAAATATTAGATATATTTAAATTCAACAGTAAGTTGATTTAGAAACTATTTTAAGTAGGGGAATAGTATTTTACTACATCAGATCTTGATTTTGTTTAAAGTTGGAGAAGGGACTATGAAACACTTGTTTCATTTTAAACTCCAATCCATTGACCTAACTATGCAATTAGGTGAAATTTTCAACCTCCAATTTAACAATTAATAGAAAGATGGAACGTTTAGTTAATTGGTAAACTAATTCTTACTCTCTAATCCTAAGTACAGCATAAAGTTAAACAACAAATATACTGTAGATATTCAAAATCATTACCAATAACAACAACAATATTTATTATTATTAGTAATAAATAAATACTAATTTCAGAGTGAGATTAAAGATATGAAAGTGGAAATCAGTGTCCCAAAAAATATATATTTTTTTTTTTACTTAAAATGCATGGGAGGCAATAGCAATAGCCAATGGGTGAAGTTTCCTTGTTGAAAATGAAACATTTTACACTTTAAACTTGACCATGTCTTATCTTGATTCTAACATATTCTTAATTATCCCATGGAAAGCAGCTTGTACAAAAGACAAGGAATAAAGAGACTAGCTTGTTATTACATGATACGTCTGAGAATTATTTTATTATAGTGTATGTGTCCTTTTCATTTTCGGCCAATACAAATATACAGTATGTTGGGAGTGGGGACAATAATCGAAACTCCAAACAACACATCATTACACCCACTAATTATATTTTTCTTCCATCTTTGTCAATTACGTAAATGCAACCAATACTTTTTTATGTTTAATTTCTCTTTCAGTATCTTTTCTAGACGTAGAAATATCAGTACATGTATGTATCGACCAAATGTTATTTGCTGCGCTGTATTAACGTGGAACCTGTTCGTTGTGCCAACTTAAGGAAGCAAAAATTCTTTTGATTTTCTTATAATTCTGTTTCTTTAATTTGTCTACAAGACTTTTAAACTACGTGAATTAATTTTTTTTTTTAAGGAGCCATTAAAGGTTGGGAAATGAAATGGGTGGTGAGAGGTCATGCCACATAAATTACAAATTGAACAAAGAGGAAAGATATAGGGTCGGGTGGGGATTCGAACTCTCAACCTATAAGTTTGCAATTAATATCATATCAAAATTCATTATAATTTCCAGGAATCCAAAAAAGGAAAAAAAGAAGTTATGCTGAAAAACTCTCCAAGAAAGCTCCAAGAAGTCTCACCCTTCCTTTTCAAGATCTCTTCTCCGCGCCCTCTCTATGGGCGACACTGATATGGCCGACCACGGCGACTTACCTCCGGATCCTGATGATGACAGGGCGAGCAAGAGGCCGAGAGATCTATATAGCAATGTTGCCCGCCGGGGAGCCGGCTTCATCCATGTGCCCACAGAGGATCTTTACAGTGATTGTGTTGCCGACGATGAGGATATTATTCAAACCACCGTTAATGGTATCCCACGCTTCCAGTTATCCCCTGCTTTCAAGATGACACTTCTTCGTCAATGGCAATTTGCGGTGGTTCTTAAACCTGTGGGACGCAATGTTTCTTATCGAGTTCTCAAAGCCCGATTGGAGTCCTTATGGCCTGCATCAAAATCATTATCCTTGATCGACGTTGATAACGGGTACTACATCATTCGTTTCAAGACAGAAGCCGACGCTCTCCATGTGCTCACGGGCGGCCCTTGGATGGTGTCCGGCTTATATCTCCATGTCCAGCAGTGGGATGAAAAGTTCAACCCCTCTACAAACGAGATCAATTCTATGGTGGCCTGGGTCCGTTTTCCAAGAATCCCCATGCACCTGTACAATCGTCCTTACCTTCTTCGTGCCGGTACGGCTGTTGGCAAGGTCCTTAGTATCGATTTCAATACGGACAACATCGAAAGAGGACGGTATGCCAGACTTGCTATTAAAATTGATCTGGATAGACCCCTCATGCCACAGGTTATCTTGGAGGACGATATAATCAATGTAGATTATGAAAACATAAAGCTGGTGTGTTTTCAATGTGGTAAGTATGGCCATGCAAAATCTTACTGTCCAAATTTGAATCCTCAGCCACTTGAGACGGATCAAGCTCTGCCTAGTAGCGATGGAGATCACATCCAGGAGGATAAAAGTGGTTTTGGACCCTGGATGCTGGCTCAGTCCCGAAGAAGACTGAAGCTTTTGAGGCGAAACCTCGGTCAGTGCCCCCCGACAGCCTTTACACTATAATCTCTATAGGGCTGTTAAAAAGCTTGCCTAGTTTTTCCTACCGAAAGCGCACGGTATCAAGATGCAATATTTATTTTAATTGTCGGGATCGTTCAAAAGAGAGTTACACGATAGAAGTGTTTTAATAGAATTATTAGCTTCAGAATCTGTCTCTACTCTTGATTTAAGAATGTTGTAATGATGATTACTAAAGAACACTACTGAAATGTAAATGCTTAAAGCTGTAAATGTAGTAAAGACATCAATTAAAATGATGTAGAACATTATGATCTTATTCATGTGTTTAAGGTGTTACAGACCAAATCAAATGAAATGGGCATATGGTGAGATTATCGTACTTCATTGGATAAAACATAATGAAAGTTCATTGAGATAGAGAAATCCTTTACACAATTTAATCAACTCTTCATGTCTTTAATCACTTCCCAAGACAGGTACTTATGATTCAGTGTCATGACATTCTAAGCTCTGAAATCGTGGAATACTATCATCACAGAATGATCTGTCAGACTCCTTCTGTGATAATAGCTTTCAGAATTGTCACTTAATCTTTTTCTTTCAGACTTAGATTAAGCCTTTGACAACTTGAGGTCACTTCTAAATCTTACTATATTCATCTGAACTTGAAGTTGTTCTTTTTATTACTCTGATCAAACTGATCTTATGATCCTGTATTGGATGTCCTCTACAACAAATGAAAAAGCTAATATTTAAATCTATCATCCAATGTTTTCATAAGATTTATTTCTTCAGAGTAATTCCTGCAAGTATTCATAAGGAATAATAGTCTTGTAAGTATATCAAGATGAAATTGCTATTCAACTTCCTTGACTTATCCAGACTACTCAGATTTGTATAACTGATTTAGCTCAAGAAATCTCTGTAAACAGTTCCAAATATCCATGATTTGACTCAGGATTAGTAGACTGTAGTAGAAATATTTAATCTCCTACTCATAGCTATAGTGATAACTATGATACCATGAACCCCGGAAATTAATCTTCCTGATACTCTACTAATTTTTAGGACAAAAGATGGTTCTTGAAACATCTTTCCCTTTTAAACGACAGGTACTAAATGCCCAACTGAAGAACAAGTTTGTTCTTTATCAGTCCTGAGTAAGTAATGATTGAGTAAACCTATATCATCATCTCTCTCAGCGTACCAGTGTAAAATAGTAATACGTGTTGCACATATGAATTGTAATTTTGTAATCATGAAGTAAGATTACTCATCAAATACTGGGAAATATCCCAAAATGTTATATGTATATGTAGTATTATATGTATAAAGAGACGTTGAGGATTCTGAATCCTCTTAATCAAAATACAAGGGTGCTTCCAAAATATACATTGGAAACTAGACAGAATTAGGAAATAATTTTCCTAAGAAAAAGAATTTGAGAAATAACTCTGCAAAATAAGTGTCCAAAATAGCTCGCAGTAACTATTTTGGGTTTCAAACTATGAACATTCCTATTTTCCGCGCGCTATGTCTGTACAGCGTGGAGGGAGCTAATATTCAAAGAATGTTCTCCAGATTTTGTTTATACAAAGAATTGAATGCCTCGCGATAGTTTCTGTAAGAATGCGGCGAGGTACTCAATTCCTACTTATAGATAATGGTTATATACATATAAGAAGTAAAAGTAAATGATTAATATCCTATAAAATGGATATCAAGTCTATTGCTGTTATAGATTGATCCTCTCGCTTTGTCAAATTGACATCGCGTGAGTATTTGAATAGCCTTTGTCATAATAGATCTATCTGGATATTTCCTCGCGTCATCTTTTAGGATGAAACGAGGGAATATCCTTATTCGAAGTAAATGATCAGAATTTATAACTGTCATAACTACCTTCTGGAATTTCTGTTTAGAAAATCATGAACGTAGAATCTTTTGCATCCAGGTTCATGAACTCAAAATTATTGATTCTCAAAGATTATCAAGCGATGATTAACACTGCATGGGTCTCCAGGAACCTTTTAGAGTTCTGAACATTAAACCTTATGATTCTCATCTATAAACATAACATTGACAGAAAATCGAGTAAATTCATAATTCTGCCAGATCATACCTAACTCGGTTACAACATCCAAATTTCTTACGTAATTGGAACGAACAATTGGCGCATTAAAGATGTGGAAGTGTTATGATCTTCGAAAATCGAATTCAAGATATGATGCAAAATTCAGATTAAATGATGAAATTGAGGTTTATACTCTTCTGAAACAGAATTACGAAATGGAAATAGAAACCAGAAAGATAAGAAATTCACAATCTGATAACCGATCATTCTTCTTGTATCTCAAATAACAAAGAATTAAAAACGAATACACCTGGAAATCTGATTGCTATCAGAATAATGCAAAGATGAGCGAGCGAGTCGGAGTTTAGATGATGATCGTCATGGTGGATGAACAAGCGATCCGAAAGCAACTCTCCTCCCAGGGTATCCTCTAGCTAATCTAACAACTAATCTTAAAGAAATCTACTGCGAAATTGAATTACAGATCTACGAAAACAAATTACAAAACTGAAGAACATCAAAGTAAATTGCAGGGAAAATTAAATCCTAACCTACCTACTAAATTCTAAAAAGTGGACTGGAGAGTAAAGTCGAGCTATTCTCTTCAATCTCCCGCCTGCTGAGCTGATTCCCCAAGGGTCTTATTTATAGATGGGTGTTGTAACTGCTTCTGCCTTGGATGATAACTGCTCGCATCAGAATAGCTCTCCTCTCGCTTTGTCCAGTTCCTTCAAAGCGAGGGTCAGAAATGTAATCATCTTTCTTGATGAGGCGAGGTCTCACAGTTTCTCCAAGGAATCTGCTTCTCGCCATAACGGATAAAACTTCTGTCTTGCACAGACTTCCTTTCCTCGCGATGTCAATCATCATCGCGTGGACTTCAGCATCCGCACATTTTCCTTAAATCTTTTCCTGATTTAGGAAACAAGCCCTCGCACCATTCCTTTTCTTTCCTCGCTATGTCCTTTACACTTCTTGCTGTTTTCCAGCTTAACTTCCTTCTGCATGACGAAGCGTGGATCAGTTCAATAGAAACACTGCGTGCGAGACTTACAACGAAAACTCAGAATTTCAAGCCATTTTTCATGTATTTTCCAACTTCTTTGCAATCTTAATTCTTCTTCCATCTTTTCTAATCCTTTATGATCATTCATCAAAAATCAATGGAATTAAGAGCAAAAGATCATCATTCAGACACTAAATTGGACGCAAATGACAGTCACAAAAGGCTGTCATCACCATCCTCACATTTAGAAACACTTGTCCTCAAGTGGTAAGAAACTTGTAAAGTTTCAAAGAATAAGTCCAATTAGTGGCTTCTGAGATTAAGATGTTCATGTAAGACTCCACTGGATCACTACCTTCTCTTTTCCAACTATCCCAAGCTCAACTCTTTCAACTGATTGATGCTTCATACCTGACTTTGAATTCACCAGATTTCATGGAAACATTAACAGAAGTGATTTGCACTTGTGTGAATTATTGTTCTGCTCCTTAGTTAGTCAGATTTCTCTTCTCACGCTCAATCCTGTCCAACTCATGTGCATATCTTGTATTCTGAAATACACTATCTCTTTTTTTTTTTTTATATATATCAAGGGGTGGCCTTCCGTGGCTTTCAATAGCTCGGTTTCACATTATTAGGAGGAGTCGCATGACCTGACATTGCAGATGAAACTTCAACTCCCCTGCCCTTGATTCTGCTCTTTTAAAGTTTTTCAACTTATAAATCAGAGGGGCAGCTGTGCCAGCTACTTATATCCACATTATTTTACCACGTCTGTTTCTAAAATTTCCCTTACTTTCTTTTTCTCTCTTTTTTTTTTTACTCAATATGCACACTCATCTTCCAAGAGAGACTAGATTAGATCAATCCTCTTAACCTTGTGCAGTTATTGTTTATAGTATGCAAATCACTAAGGTTAATATCATCACAAAACCTTCAAATTATTTATCCAGTAATGACATCAATCGATCTCAGAGCTTACAGCTAAGAACAGTTTTCAAGAGCGGCTCATGCTTGCAGTGAAAATCTATAAAGTAGATGCTCCACAGGAACCACTTTTTAAACTCATCTTCTATTCCTTTATCAGTTTATTAGCTTCCCTGAGTTTATTATTACTATCATTATTATTTAGCTTGAAATTCAATACTATGACACAACTTCAAATTAAATCTATCCTAAGTTATATCAGAACTAACGGAAACATGAAAGAAATAAAGAAAAAGAGACTGTAATTAAAGAGAAGAAGAAGGTTTCAGAGAACTCCCCTGTGATCTCAGGATGGTCCTGCATCATTGTCTGGATCTTTAGGTGGTATGGATGGAGATTTCTTTAGATCCGAGACTAGGTTGGCAAGAATGTCTACCAATCTCGTGCTGTTATACTGCTCCTGTCTCCTCAGTTCCATATCCCTTTCTCGTTCCTGTCTTCTCTCTTCAAGTTCTTCTCTTCTCAGCCTTTCAAATCTTTCCATCTCTTCCCTTCTCATTCTTTCCTGTCTATCCCATTCTTCCTTCCTTATCTTCTCTTGCCTCTCCATCTCTTCTTTCCTGAGTTTCTCCTCAGTTTGAATCCTGACATGCTCAAGTTCAATCCTCTTCTGTTCCATTTCTCTCTGAACATGCTTGTCCTCTGACATAGTTTTCACTAGCATCTCCATGGACTGTGCAAAACTTTGGATTGAAGTACTCATATTCTGAGATTCATCCACAGATACTGTGTTCCTCGTTGGCTGTCTCACAGGTTGAGATGGTGCAGAAGTGTTCTCAAACTCTTCATCTTCTGGAATAGGATTCAATGCAGGAGATGGAGTTACAGTCTTTGTCCTTTTTGTTGAGGTTTTTGACTGATATGATCTTGATTTTGAAGGAAGATAGACCCTTTTTGTCTTAGGAGATGGCACCTTTGATCCTGATCCTTCGGAAGTTTGTTCCTCTAAGTCTGGCATTTGGTAAATCAACTCTCCCCTTAAAGTGTCTTCTGGTAATGGAATAGGAGGATCTATCTTTATGATCTCTGGTAAAAATGGTGTGATTGAGACTCCTTGTTTCTCACAAAGTCTTCTGATTAAATTCGGATAAGCCAATGCTGCATCTTCTCCAACTCTTGACTTAATAACATTGAGAACATGGTGTGCAGCACTGTATTTCCTTCCTGACCATAACAATGCAAATCCCTCGAAAGTTCCGGCTGAGGGTCCTTGAAAATTTGTAGTAGGTCTGAGCTTTGAGTAGTAGAAATCAAGTGTAGGCAAGTACTCAGGCTTCAAATTCTTCAATGGAATCTTATTCTGCTCAGTTCCTCTGTGTGTTTAACAGAATCCCAATGCCATTTTTCTAGCATTAACAAGTTTATTTCCTTGAGTTTTCTTCCTCAGTAGGACTTCGGATTTGACTTCTGGCTGTTCTAACAAAGGTGCCTGAATCAGATCATTTAGAGTTTCTACAGTGACTTGCACTGTTTTCCCTCTAATCCATGTTGTTTCTGCCTCAACATCAAAGTTAGCATAGAACTCCCTGGTCAGTTCCACATAACCACATTTGTTATTGTGTCTCATGAAAATGTCCCATTCATTGATCCTCCTCCAGTAGCTGATACACTTATGATCCAGCCACTTGGGATGAAATCCTTTGTCCGGAACAATCATTTTGGACATCCCCAAGTAATTCTCCAATGCTTCCTTTCTTCCATTAAACTTAACCTTGATTTCTTCTTCTGTAAATTCAGTCCTCTTTTCAATGCTGTCAGGGATTGATAACCTCACCTTTGGACTATTCTTTCCCCAATAACTCGCAGGTAGCAATTCTGGGACATCTTTTCCGGGGGATGATCCTTCAGATGTATCTGATTCATTTCCCTCAGATTCTTGTGCTCCTTCCTGCTCATTTCCAGCATTCTCATTTTCTTGTTCTTCTGTTTGGCCTCCTTCTTGAGCAGGTTCCACATTTTCTTCATGAACTTGTTCTGAGTTTTGCTCATGGTCAGGTTCTGGATGTTCTTCTTGAACTCTATCAGTGTCATCATGTTGTGAATTGCCTATACCTGAATCATAAATCAATGACGTGCTGGTATCTACCTTCTCAGTAACTTCAAGGCTATGCTGATTTAAGATCTCTGTGGGATCTTCCTGGACAGGTTCGTTTAGTAGAAGAGGAATAGTAGTAGATTCTGAATCTAGAAATCCTTGGACTCCAAAGTACTCTTCTACTCTCTTCTTCTGTTCTGCGGCCCATTCAGGATCATTCATCCTTACAATTGCTCTCTGAACTACTTCATCCCTGACTTGAGGTGGAAGGAGCCATTGATTCATTTGATTTTCAGCATTCGTCTGTGTTCTGAGATATTGACTGACAGTGTCTTCCATAAGATATTCTCTCTGCTGAGCTTCTTGAGTTTCATTTCTCTGCACTTCTTCTTCATAAGCTTGAATTGCTAATGGAGATGGTTCCATTACTTGGTCAGGATTTATTTGTTGTTGGATTTCCTCTAACTCTGACTCAAGTTTAGCTGCATATTCACTTGCTTGTTCTGCTGAGGTGCGTGCATTCCCTCCTTCTCTAGCCAATTTTCTGAACTTTTTAATCAGTCCTTCCAGAGAGTAAGTCATGTTCCCGACTGTAGTTCCATGCAAGTTCATATCTTCAAAAGTCTGTAAATCCTCCAGTGTTTGTTCCTGAAATATGTCTGCCACTGATTCCTCAATTTGATTTACAAACTCTTGCTCATCTGCAGCTTGTCCTGGTGGTATATCTTGCTCAGTATTTTCTCCTGAAAACCCTTGTAAATCAATCTGACTCTGAATAAGATCCCTGTTGACCTGAGCTTGTTGATCTTCATCTTGCCCTTCTCTATCATCTTTTTCAGTAATCTGAACCAGTTGGAGATCAGTGCTCGGTCTAGTTGATCCTTGTTCATCAGGTTGATGTTCTTCAATGCATGCTCTCCAGCCCTCTGGATCTATATCCCCCACTTCCAAATTAGTGTAAGAAGTGAGCTCCAACCTCTCTGTGTAGGGAACTATCCCTAGGGTTGGTTCGACTTTTTCTTCTTCAGAGCTGGTGTCAGGTACTACATACTTGGGCTTCCTAGCCTTCATCTTTATCCTGAACTTTTTAATTGGCTTTTCAGGTTCTTTTTCTTGTTGCTTCTCTTTCTCAGGAATGATTCCCAATTGTTCTACATTCTTAAGAGAAGATCCTTGCTGCTTAAATCCTTCAGGGTTGGTTTCCTTCTGCTCAGAAGGTAACCTTCCTCTCCTTTTGTAGGTAACAACTTCTTTCTTTTCTTGAGCTGATTGTAGAATCTCAACATCTTCATCCATCAAATCTTTTGTCACATCCAAAATTTCTTTAGTTGTTAGCTCGTCTTCATTTTTCCTCTTCTTCAGAATTCGGCTAGCTTCCTCAGGCCTGCCTGCCTCCACCTTCTTCCCAGTCCTTTTCTTAGCTAATGATACTTCATCTGAAGTGCTCGAACTGAGATTGTGTGACTTCCTCTTTTTGGAGGATACTTTCTTTTTACCTTTCTTGTCTTGAGTTCTCATGAGTTCCTCCCATTCACGATCTGCCTTTCGTTTGTTTGCATAATAGCAATCCATACTCTCTTGCAGAATCGGATGGATTTCATCATTTCCCTCGTTCTTTTCTCCCAAAATAGTTGTAACCTCATCAACTACTCTCATCTTCTCAATTCTTTGCTCATCATCTGTGCTGTCTTCATCTGAATCGTGCTTCTTAATATAGAAATTCTTGCCTAATCCCTTCAGCATGATATTCATTCCCTTTCTATTCAGATATTTCTCATTCCATTCATCCCAATCATCAATAATTACCTGCTGAATTCTTCCTTGTGTTTGATCAGTGTAAGGTCTGTGCTCCTTATATGCATTTTCCCTGCACATAGCATCATACCTGACATACTTCTCGATGAATTCTTTCTTCCTCTCCTGGACATATCCATGAACTTCCTGTTGGAGAGTTAGAGGTAATCTCTTCATGATCTTATTGGGTCTATCTGTAATGAGTAGATCTGCATCTGCTGGTGTTATTGATGGAGCTGAAACTTTTCTGAAATTCGCTATGGGTTCCAGTCCTTCATTAACAACTGATTCTCTGAAAATATTCCTTACTATGTTTTGTGGTGTCTGTTTTGCATCTGATCTCTGCTTTCTGTTTTTGCCTGATCTCTCAGCTTCTCTCTTCTCTGCATCCTTAATCCATGCTTGCTGTTCTGGCATCAATTCAGCAAACTCCTCCAAAGGAAATTCCTCATTAGGTTTCCTTACCAAACCTGGTTTAAGAATCCTTCTCTTCAAATTTAGCCCCTTAGACCACTCATTCATATGCCTGATCCAGCTATTCCTAGCTTCTTGAATAATTCTAAGGACATCTTTCCATACCGCCTGACCCTGTTTAGCTTTCTTGAAATAAGGCTCGAGGTCATGCCTTAAATTGATGCGAGCATCAATAATCTTATCTAGGGCCAGATTTGTTAAGAAATTCTGTTCAATGGGTCCCTTCTTGTTCAGGAATGTTGGAGGCATGTATGCAGGGAGTGCCTGCTGAGCATCATAGACTCTAGCATTCCGGATTTCATTAAGTTTGCAGCAATATTTGGTGAGTCGCTTAACATATTTTGGTAGTGGTTGGGGATCAAAGTAATCCAGCTCCAGCCCTGTCTGATCTTTCGGATTGATAATTCTGTAGCACTCCTGATTCCACTCAGCCATGCACTTCCTTTCCCTTTCCAAAATTCTTTCCAGTCTGATTTCATTAGGCCAGTGCCTATCATTGATCAGAATTATCATTTGATCATCCCAAAATCTATTCATCTTATTCCAGAATGCTTCTTCTAAATCAATCCTCAATGATTCCTTTTCCTTTTCTGGTATATGTTGAAGCATAAATGGATTGATATAAAATTCTGGAGGTGAAATTTGCATTGCTGTCCATCAACCACTCCTCCGAATAGCTTCTACCATCTTAACCGTTCTCGTCTTTGCCAAGAATGATTTCTCTTTCTTGTCCGATTCTATATTTTGAGCTTGAAGTTCTTCATAGGTCATCTTATGAATCCTTAAGAAACAAGAACAACTGGTAAATTAGTGTCACCATACTCACATTTAGAGCTTGACTCTAAATGTGCAAATGATAGAAAAGAAACATAATACCAGATTTTCTTTTTATATTCATCATTCTATTCATGACATCACCATACTCACATTTAGAGATTTGCTCTAAATGTGAAGATTTCAATGCTAACTGAGTCTAATTTAATCAGAAAATAGCAGGAAATTCGAATTCTAAACATCATTAGTCAAAAGCAAAACATCTAGTTTATCAGAAAATATGGAACTACAAAGCATGGTGTTTCTTATGACATTCAACCTATCAATTACAGATGAGGAGGTGTCTCTGCCTCAATTCCAAATCTTTGAAACAGATTACAATGCTCAGAAACTAAGCACCTCATACAGTAAATTGACACAACTCCATAAGTATTCCTTGAGGGACCATGATTGTTATCATAATAGCTCCTAAGGTCACAGAGTCTCTTCTTGGGTTGTCCTTGAAAAGGTGATATGAATTCCTCATAACTGGATAACCACCCTCTGACTTGAAGTCGAAGATCCTTGAGTCTTCGTCTATTCTTGCACAGAGGAGCGAAGAGCCAAATTCCCTTCTCTTGCTCTTCCCTTTCATCCTTACTTAAGAGCATAAGAGCTTTTACATAGATGGATGGGGGGTGATTATCAGTAATTGCAGGTTTCAAGAGTTCAAACGCTGCTTGTTCATTCTTGTCTTTGACGAATAAACGCAGTGCCTCATGTAACTGGTACATCCAATTTCCTGCATTTTTGCAGGTTTCAAGGAAAATGCTTTGTGTCTCTTCAAAAGTTCCCCATCCCCATGCTGTAAAGTCTTCAAGAGAAGCCTTTTTCAAAACTAAAGGATGATGAGTAGCTTTTTCGAGCTCTTTGCAGACCAGTTTACAATTAAAGACAGTCTCAAGGTGGTCAAATGCAAATCTTGATAAAATGTTTCCAAGAATCTCATAGGGAAGATCTGTGATCTGAGTTTCCCCCGATCCAGATTTCTCTAGTGAAGTCCTTGGTTGCTTTGATGAAGTTCCAATTTCATAGCTGAGTAAAGTTAAAAACAAAAGTAGAATTAACAACTAAAGAATGCAATTCATTAATGGAAAAGGGATGTACAGCTTTGAATCATCCACATAATTCTCTGTCCCAAGACAAAAACACAAAAGATACAAGCACAGAAAATATCAATCACTTGATTTCTAGATTATTCTAATTCTAGTAGTTCTTCTTCATTCTGATCTTCTTCTGCATTGTTCCATTGCTCCCATTCAAATAATATGCCTAGTTCGCCACTTGCTCTTCTGTATTGCTTGACATAATCAAACAGTTCACAAGGAATACACTCCATCCTTTCATTAAAAGGTAATTGCTGTCGCTCTTGGATAGAGTGGTTCTTACAAAAACTCCTTTCCTCTTGATCAAGGAATGGGTTTGGGAACTTTTCACCATAAAGGAGCCAGTGGAGAACACTCATTTTTAAGAATAGAAGTTCAAAAGGATCTTGAGTCACAGATTTGATCAATTGAATTCCTTCCTCATCCAGCTGCGGATCTTGTTTGGAAAGCAGTAAAAAGGATCTTATGAAAGTAGTTGGTTTGTGTTTATCATCTAAACCAGGCTTAAGAATTTCATAAGCTTTTTCCTCATTTTTATCCTCGACAAAGGCTATCAATGCAGGCACAATATTAAACATATAGTTGCCTGCATCCTGGCATCTTTTAATGAATCTGACTTGGTTACTTGGATAAGCATCTCCTCTCCAAACAGCACAAGTTTCCAAATTAGCTCTCTTTAGAGCTAACGATGACCTGCTTGCTGAGAGAAATTGCTTAGAAGTTTCGGACGCTCTAAAAAGTGCCTTTATGCTTTCCATTCCTAGTCTTGACAGAATGTCTCCCTGTAACTCTATTGGTAAATCAAGTAATTGAGTTTCCAAGAGTTGAGGGTTTTCGACATTTCTGAAAAGAAAAGGAGAAAGAACACAGAATTCAAAGTTAAACTCAACATTTATGTAGCAATGAGATTAGATTTTATTATCAAAATCAGGCTACATTACATTGTGCAAAATATCTGATCTAGTGACAGTTTCAAAGTTAAAAATTAGAAGACATGTCACATACATCAATCTCTTTCTCCTTTGTCCAAAAGCTTATTCATTAATGCTATAATTATCAAAGTTCTCCCCTGCTGCCATCCTAAAGTCAGCTATGGCTCTTTTTGTGTCACAGCAGAGATAGCAGACCTGATCGGCTGTATAGTATGATGACTTATGGAAGGTTTCCTGATCACGAACTTCTACAACACAGAATTCCCTATTTTCCTGCCCTAAGAATGGATTTGGGACATATTCCCATTCTGAAACTAGGGTGAGAAAATTGTATCTAAATTCATAACTGTTTAATTTATCCCTTAAGATTGGACTAATTAAGCGAAATCCAGCTTCTATCTCTTCCTTAGAACTTTTACTTAGGCAACATAAAGCTTTAAAATATTGGGACATCTTAAAGTTATCTTCTATTCCTTCATCCAGGATCTGAAATGCCTTAGATCCTTCCCCTTGTACAAACAATTCCAAGGCCTTGGGCAAATTCAGAATATGATTCTTAGCCTCTCTACAGGCACCTAGAAAATTGATTTTACCAGAGGATTCATTGGAAATTCTTTTAAAGGCTAGATCCTGTACATTAAATCTCCGAAGGACAATAGGATATTCTGAGGCTATTGTGAATGTTGAACAGATTTGTTTGCACTTGAGCAGATCTTCAAAGCTGCTCTGCCCTACTCGTGACAGAATCTCCCCAAGGACATCCAGTGGAAGATCAGTCAGGTGTAAAGCAGAGGACTCAGAAGGCTGCTCCTCACTGTTATTTAATCGAATTTTAAAGAAGAAGAATCAGTTGAAGTTATACTCCAAGTTTTAAAATTAGGGAAGAACGACAGTGGATGAAAAACTTAAACCCTGGTATGAGTAAAAACATTATAATGCAGAATGTAACAACTTTAAACATCAGGAAGAAATGCGATGAAAAAATGAACGGAGAGCTTACGGATTGTTGCTCGCCATTAGGATTGTTCCTGAAGCTGAGTGTTACTGAAGAAGAGTTTCGCAAATAGGGGAAGAAGAAAAACTTCAAAGATGGCGGTTTCTTCTCAAGAGAGAATATGAAAAGATATGAAAATGATTTGAAAAGATAAGAAGGTTATAGGTCTTATATAAAGCAATGGGCTGGCCTAGTTAAAGAATAAAAAGTAGGGTACTCAAGTACTCAGAGTGTATTCACTCATTCTAGACCTGCCACATCAGTGAGTCTGATTATTGATTCAAAAATTGAGTTAATGAACTCAAACAACATAAATTGGATAAAATTGGATTGGTTAAAAACAAAGCGAGGGGTAATTATTGAAAAGGATTAAGACTTCTAAATTTAATATTAAGTCTGATTAAATCTTCTTCACCAGATTCATCTTAATGCCTAACAAAAATCCACCCTTATCTTATTTATTTACAGATTACCAATTCTTCCATCCCATTTCCTGATTTCCAGTTTCATCTCTAATTCATTTTTGAGTTGAGTAAAGAAACTGATCATACAAAATAGAAAAGTGGGAGAATTGTAATACATAAAATCCAAATGATCCAAAATACATCAAAATATCCAGAAATTACAATCATATATAATAATATAGAATTTCTAGCTCTAACTACTCAAGGGTCAATTTCCTCATCATCGGAGTCGGTCCACATGAACTCATCAGGAAATACTTCACCGCAATACAGTCTAAACTGCCTCACCATGTCAAAGAATTGACATGGGATGCAGTCCATCCTGATGTGTGGTGGTAGTAAGACTCGAACCTGCAAGGTGTGATCCTTGCAGTAGCTCATCTCTGGTTGCCCTAGGAAAGGATTCGGAAGTTGAGGAATATGAGTGAACCAATGAAAAAGATAGATCTTAATGAAAACCACTTCTAAAACATCAGAAGCTACTGTTTGGACCAACTCTAATCCTTCTTCAATCCATTTATCCTCTTGTTTTGTTAATAGGAGCATCGTTCTGAGCAGAATAGTAGGTTCATGCCCATCATCTAGTCCTGGCTTGAGGATTTCATATGCCTTCTTCTCATCTTTTTCCTCTACAAATGCCCTTAATGCAGGTTCAATGTTGAACATGAAGTTCCCTGCATTTTGACACTCCCGAATGAATCTTTTCTGGTTGTCCGGATAGACATCCTCTCTCCACCTCATACACGATTCCAAGTCCACTCTCTTGTATACAAGATGGGTTTTGCTTGCCTGGTAAAATATTGGAGAGACTTCTGCTATCCTGAAGAGCTCTCTAACATTATCCTTTCCGATTCTTGATAGAATATCCCCCAACAACTCAGTGGGTAAATGGGATATTTGAGTCCCAATGCGCTGTGGATTCCTAGCATTTCTGTTTCCAGAAAATAATATAATGAGGAACACAGGGGAATAGTTTTATGATGGAACCAGAATACTCGAAATGGGAGTTTCATTCCTAATATAAAGTTTCAAAGTCTCATAAGGATAATGCATCAGTTACAAACTAAAAATTTCAGAAAAGATTCTCTGGATTAATGAGTGTAAAGAAACGGCTCTTAGTTATGAGGAATCTTAAATGATTAATGTTTCGTTTTCTACAACCATTCCCTAAAAAAATAGAAACATGAACCCTAGGTCTAGAAATGCAATCTGACAACAAATTTTCAAAATAGAACTAAGAATAAAAGAAAGAAAAGATGAACGAGATTGCTTACGGATTGTTCTCGGCCATGATCTTGCTTATGAGAATGGTTGAGAGTGATAAAAATGGTGTATGGCGATTTCTTCTTGAGTAAGAGAAGAGAAATCTGATAAAAATTTTTTGAAATGACAAGTGAGAGGAATGACTGCAAGGACAGAGACGCCTATTTTTATCTAAGGACTGCAGGGGTCAAGATAGTAAATCTTGTCTCTGCAGGGAGTAATGATTAAGCCTAAAATAACCCTATTTCGAAGATTTTTATTTAAAAGGACAGATAAAAATCTAATGTAAAGGATAAGATCAATCAAGTTGTTTCCTTTTAACAAAAATGAAGCGAGGAGTAAATATATAGCAACACCAAAAGGGGTTAGTATTTAGATACAAATTAAGAGATTACATAATCGATCAATTTGAATCTGAATCAGTTTCTAATTCTGACTCAGATTCAATTACATGCTCATTAAAATTTTCTCTTAATCTCCTAACTAAACTAGTAACCTCACAACACAAACAATCAATGTTTGTGGCACCATAGTTAAAGTGTGGAGGTTCCCTAACTAAGTCCCTACTATGTGGCGCTAAATAATCACAGTACTCGCGATGTCCCTGTCCTTTAAAGGGATTAGGCTCCTCTTCGCTTTCATTGAATAGCTTGCTGATCTTCGCCTCCATCTTGCGGATATGATCTTCAGCTTTAAGGATTGATCCTAGAAGATACAATCCCTCATCAATTTCCTCAAGGCTCTCCAAACTCAAAAGAATGAAGGCCTTGATGAATATTGAAGGGTGATGGTTGTCATCGACTCCAGGTTTAAGAACTTCAAAAGCGGCTTCCTTAAGCCCTGTATTACAGAATCTCAAGAGTGCAGGTTCTAGCTTCAGCATGAAATTTCCCGCCTCTCTGCATCTTTGAAGTATTCGGATGTAATGAGAGTCAAGTGTCCTCTCTGCAGTCATCCTCCTTTCCACATTTGCCCTCCTCCATACTATGGGTGCCATAGTTGCTTTGGCGAACTTTTTGCAGGTTGGGGCTAACCTGGCTACATCCTTCATCTCTTCCCTTCCCAACCTCGAGAGAATATCTCCCAAGATTTCTTCAGGAATGTCTAGAATGGATGTTCTAGCATTTGGAGCTGCTGCGGCCATTCTATCTTTTGAATATGGTTTTAGGATAATTTCTCAGGATGGAAATGTTTGAGATGAAAAAATAGGAGAATTCGACTAGATTTTATAGCAGAAAAACTAAATTCTGCCATAATTACTGGCGGTTGAAACGACGTGATGGTTAGTGTACGAGAAGAAGAAGAGTCTGAAAAGGGTATTTTGGTCTTTGAGAAGTTTGAAAATCTATCCGTTCAAAATTCCCAGACTCTCGCTCTGTCGATTGTCATTGCGTGGGTATAAAAATCCTTTTCTCGCTTTGTTAATTACAAAGCGAGAAAACATTCTTGTACAATTCCCAGAGTAAAATAGTCTCGCTTTGTTTTTCAACAAAGCGTAGATATCAAACTCTTATTCCTTAACAAATTTTAAATTTTGACAGAATAAAAATTTGAACTGATCACCTCGCATCATAACTTTTACAAAGCGTGAGTAAGAGTAACTCATTTTAACTCACGCTTTGACAAAATTACAGAAGCGTGGCCTCAGAATCCATTCATACTCCATTTTCCAAACACTTAATACTCAAAAACCTGTTTGAAGATTCATGTCTCTTACTCCTTCATTCCATCACAGCTTCATTTCTCGGATTCCTGAAAATAAAGAATAAAAGAATTAGAGATGAAAAATAAGTGTAAAGAAAAAGGGAATACTACTCAGTTAACCTGGGTAGTATCCACCCCCCTATTTTTTTTTTTTTATTTTTTTTTTTAGAAAACAGAAAACTAAGGATTATCCAAATATTCAGTTTGGATATTTAGATCTTGTTGACCAATATATTCCTTCAGCCTGTGTCCATTTACAGTCTTTTCTCCTTCATTGAGCATAATTGTCACTGATCCATTGTCATGAACAGCTACAACAGGAAATGGTCCTGTCCACCTTGATCTGAGCTTACCTGGAAATAATTTCAAACGAGAATTATAAAGCAAAACCAATTGACCAACAGAAAATTCTTTATGTTTAATTTTTGAATCATGAATTTTCTTAGTTCGATCTTTATAAATCTTGCTGCTTTCATATGCTTCCAGTCTCATCTCTTCTAGTTTAGACAGATCAAACTTCCTCTTATCTTGTCCTGACTGAAAATCCATGTTGAGCATTTTAATGGCCCAATATGCTCTATGTTCTAACTCAACTGGAAGATGACATGCTTTTCCAAAAACTAATCTGTAGGGAGACATTCCTATAGGAGTTTTAAAAGCAGTTCTGTAAGCCCATAAAGCATCATCTAACTTCTTTGACCAGTCTTTTCTTGTAATGTTCACAGAAGCTTGTAGAATGTGCTTGATTTCCTTATTAGATACCTCCACCTGTCCACTTGTCTGAGGATGATATGGTGATCCAACTTTGTGATGAACGCCATACTGCTTTAGTAATTTCTCAAAGAGCTTATTCACAAAGTGAGATCCTCCATCAGATATAATGGCACGAGGGGCTCCAAACCTAGTAAAAATATTCTTCTGTAGAAATTTAGTAACTTGTTTAGCTTCATTATTGGGTAAGGCTACTGCTTCTACCCACTTTGAAACATAATCAACAGCTACTAGAATATAATGATTACCAAAAGACGGGGGAAATGGTCCCATAAAATCAATTCCCCAGACATCAAATATCTCTACTTCTAAAATCCCTTTTTGAGGCATTTCTTCTCTCATTGAAATGTTTCCCAGTCTTTGACATCTATCACACATCTTTATAAGTTTCTGGGAATCCAAAAAGATAGTTGGCCAGTAAAACCCACAATCTAGAACTTTTCTAGCAGTCCTAGCAGGACCATGATGTCCTCCCAAAGGGTTCTCATGACACTTTCTGACAATTTGAAAACCTTCTTTTTCATGAACACAGCGCCTAATAACCTGGTCTGAACAAAACTTGAATAAAAAGGGGTCATCCCAATAGTATTTCTGAATTTCTCTGAAAAACCTTGACTTCTGATGAGAGTCTTTAAATTTTGGGACAATCTTGCAAGCTAGATAATTAGCAAAATCTGAAAACCAAGGACAATCAAATTGATGCAACTGCAAAGCATACAATTGTTCATCTGGGAATTTATCATTTACAACTTCCTCTTTCTCTGTTTTCTCCTCCAATCTAGAAAGGTGGTCTGCTACTCCATTATCTTTTCCTTTTCTATCCTTGATAATAATGTCAAATTCTTGTAGAAGTAAAACCCATCTTATCAGCCTCGGTTTGGCTTCTTGCTTTGAGAAAAGATATCGTAATGCAGAATGATCTGTGTAAACTATAGTTTGGGCTCCAATAAGATACTGTCTGAACTTATCAAAGGCAAAAACTACAGCATACATTTCCTTTTCTGTAGTAGTGTAGTTTATCTGGGCATCATTAAGAGTATGGCTAGCATAATAGATAACATGATGTTTGCCTTCTTTGTGTTGCCCCAAAACTGCTCCTACTGCATTCTCACTTCCATCGCACATAAGCTCAAAAGGTAGACTCCAATCAGGAGACTGAACTATAGGTGCAGTGATTAATTTCTCCTTCAAGGTCTTAAAAGCTGCTAAGCAATCTTCATCAAAGCTGAATGTCACATCCTTATGAAGAAGATTACACAGGGGTCTTGCTATCTTAGAAAAGTCCTTAATAAACCTTCTATAAAAACCAGCATGACCAAGAAAACTCCTTACTGCCTTAATTGTTCTAGGTGGTGGTAGATTTGCTATTACAGAAACCTTAGCCTTATCTACTTCTATTCCTGCTCTAGATACTTTGTGTCCCAGGACAATTCCTTCTTGAACCATAAAATGACACTTTTCCCAGTTAAGAACTAAGTTAGTGTCCTCACATCTCTACAAAATTTTTGACAAATTTTTTAAAGAATCTTCAAAGTCAGTTCCATGAACAGTAAAATCATCCATAAACACTTCAATGCATTTTTCAATAAAATCAGAGAAAATACTCATCATGCATCTTTGAAATGTAGCAGGAGCATTACATAATCCAAAAGGCATTCTTCTATAAGCAAATGTTCCATATGGGCATGTAAAAGTTGTTTTCTCATGATCTTCACTAGCAATAACTATTTGATTATAACCTGAATAACCATCGAGAAAACTGTAAAATGGTTTACCTGACAATCTTTCTAACATTTGATCAATGAACGGTAAAGGAAAATGATCTTTTCTTGTGGCAGTGTTTAATTTTCTATAGTCAATGCAAACTCTCCAACCAGTTACTGGTCTTGTTGCTACTTCATCACCATGTTCATTTGTCACAATACAAATCCCACCCTTTTTGGGTACAACTTGCGTTGGACTTACCCATTTACTATCAGAGATAGGATAGATTATACCTGCATCAAGTAGCTTGATTACCTCCTTCTTGACAACTTCCTGCATTGGTGGGTTTAGCCTCCTTTGTGGTTGTCTGGAAGGTTTGTATTCATCCTCCATCAGAATCCTATGCATACAAATGTGTGGACTGATGCCTTTGATATCTGCTATAGTCCAAGCAATTGCCTGAATATGATTTTTAAGGGTACCTACTAGAGCTTGCTCTTGTTCTTCACTCAATTTGGATGAAATTATTACCGGAAGCTTCTTTTTGTCTGCCAAGAAGGCATACTTAAGATGTTCTGGTAATACTTTAAGCTCAAGCTCAGGTGGGTTTTCTATTGATGGAGTTAATCTGCTTCGAGTTTGCACTTCCATCTTTAAATCAGATCCTTCCTCAAAAGGGTCTGTTTTATCAATGTCATCTTCAGACTGCTCTGAAGATGGCATATCCTCACTTTCTGATCCATCCTTGATTTCACCAGTCTCAGGATCAGTGAATCTAACCGCACACAAGTAAGCAAAAGTAACATCTTTAGCATTTGTGAGTGGGGTGAGATTGTTCTCAGTTACATCAGTAGTAAAGAGATTATAGTAATCAAAAAGATTTCCCCCCTCCATAGTACTATCTTCTAATTCATTCCCCGCTACATTGGTTTCAAAAGCGTTAAAAGGATATGTTGACATCTTCATCATGTCAAAAGTGACCTCCTGGTTATCAACATGAAGCTTCACTATGCCATTCCTTGCATCAATCATGGCTCCCGCAGTCACCAGAAAAGGCCTTCCCAATATGATAGGAATTCTGACATTTTCGTCGATATCTAGAATGACAAAGTCAGCTGGAAAACAAAGGCCTCCTGTCTTTACTATAACATCTTCAATGATCCCTTCTGGTCTGGTGCTCGATTGATCAGCAAAGAAGAGGGTCATATTGACTGGCCTCATCTTTCCCAAATCCAAACGTCTCGCCATAGCCAGTGGCATTACATTGATGCTGCTTCCTAAGTCACTGAGTCCTCGCCCAGCTTCTTTACAGTTGATAATCAGAGGTAAGGTGAAACTCCCTGGGTCTTCAAGCTTTGGAGGAATCCTCTGCTGAAGAACCAAGCTACAGTTTTGATTTAGGACCACCATGTGCTGCTCTCCTGCACTTCTTTTCCCTGAAATTAATTCTTTCAGAAACTTAGCGTAAGTGGGCATTTCAGCAATTAATTCAACCAAAGGGATTGATATTTCAATGGCCTTAATCTTTTCAAGAAATTTCTTAAATTTAATTTCTTGAAGATCATTTTTAAGTCTCCCAGGATATGGTATCCTGGGCATGTGCTCATCCAGTGAATCCTTTTTGTTACCTGTAGAGTTAGGATTATCATTACCTCCCTCTTTTTCCTTAGGAAAGGAATATCCTGAGACATTCTTTTCCAAACCCTTATCCTCAAGTATCTGTCTCTGTTCAGGGTGGTCATCTTCTTCCATTGTTTGAACATCCTTGAACTTTTTCTGCTGTAGCAACCTATCTCTTTTCTTTTCAAATTCAGGATCAACAACCTCTTTTCCTCCCCTCAATGTAACTGCCTTACATTGTGGATTTGTTTCAGAAGAACTTGGTAATTTTCCTTTTTCTCTCTGCTGTAATAATTTGGCCATCTCTGTTACTGAATTCTCAACATTCTTGATTGAAGCCTGCAGTTGATTATTCGTCTCTGTCTGCTTAACAATGAACTCCTTCAGAGCATTTTCCACCTTTAAAGAGTAAGTATTATCTTGAGCAACAGGATAAGGTTGTTGTGGAAAGTTCACCGGGACTGGTGCAAACTGTCCAAATGGCCTATTCTGTTGGTTCACCTGCTGGAAAGGTCTCTGTGGGTACATCTGTTGTTGTGGATAAAATGGTTGTGGAGGACGAAACTGCTGCTGATTTGGTTGTTGTGGGTTCAGAAGATGTGCATTTTGTGCGTTCTGAGTATTACCATAGCTGAGATTCGGGTGTTTGTTTTGGAATCCGGTGTAGTTGCAGCTCTCATCTTGCTTTGGGGCTTCCTGAATTTGTGGACACTGATCATTGTGATGTGGCCCTGAGCAAATTCCGCACTGATACACAGGTTCCATTGGAGCAGGTTGAAGGACCATTACTGGTTGCTGTTGTTGTTGATGCTGAGCCTGTTGATTTGCTTTCTGAGCCAACTGTAGATCAGCAATCTGCTTGGAGAGTGCTGCAAATTTCTCTTCATTTTTATCTGTATGGATGACAAGACTTTTTCTCGTAGGAGATGGTGGATCATCGTCCTGGAGGACTGCCCTACTGGCTGTCATAGTATCTATTGTTGACCACGCTTTATCAAGTGGCATTTGAAGCAATTGTTCCCCTCCAGTGGCATTGATCATCATCTGCCAAGTGTGAGTTAGTCCGGTGAAGAAAATCTTCAATAACCTTCTTTCAGTTATACCATGTTGTGGGCATCTCTTAAGCATGTCGAAGAATCTATCCCGAGCATCCTTAAGAGATTCCCCTTTTCTCATCTTGAAACTAGAGATCTTGTCTACCCATTCGTCAACCTTGCTTTCAGGAAAATACTTGAGTAGGAAATTCCTGACTAATTCTGGCCATGTAGCCTTCTGTTGAGCATTTAATGAATCATACCATTCTTTAGCCGAGCCATCCAAAGAGAATGGAAACATAGCCAACTGAATGGTTTCCCTTGAAGCTCTTCCTTTCTTTACTGTCTTACTTAGTTCAACAAACTTCTTGAGATGTAAATGTGGATCTTCAGCACTCATTCCATAAAAAGCTCTAGAAGATGCTAGGTTCAATATACCAGGTGGTATATCAACCTCCTCATCCGTCCCAGCCAAATATTGATCGACATTAGGTTGCCATGGTTGATATTGCTCTTCTTGAGGGTTTGGAACAGGATTAGCAAAATTTGGTGGAAAATAGTGTTGATGAATAAAGTGTGGTGCAGCAGCTCTTTGTGGTGCTTGAAAAGGTCCTCGAAGTGGAATGTTTTGCTGATTATCTGGTTGTCCATTTGGCAAGTTCCCAGGTCCGTCATTCTGTCCATTGTTAGCCATCCTTGTTATGGTTGAAAGATTTCCTTCTGCAAGATCTCTCTGTCTCCTTCTTGCACTTGCTCTGATCAGCCTTGCTGTTCTCTCAAGTTCACAATTAAAAGGAAGCAAAGGTGGTCTTGAAGATCGAGTTTTCCTCTCGCTCATAAACTGTTGAGGCTTCTCTGTGAACAAAATGAAAGAATTTGTGAATTCGTTATAATAAAAAGTAAATAATTACAATTAAACCAAGAATATCTACAGTTCTAAAATTCATAACGCTACACCCTCCCCGGCAACGGCGCCATGAAGCTTTTGAGGCGAAACCTCGGTCAGTGCCCCCCGACAGCCTTTACACTATAATCTCTATAGGGCTGTTAAAAAGCTTGCCTAGTTTTTCCTACCGAAAGCGCACGGTATCAAGCTGCAATATTTATTTTAATTGTCGGGATCGTTCAAAAGAGAGTTACACGATAGAAGTGTTTTAATAGAATTATTAGCTTCAGAATCTGTCTCTACTCTTGATTTAAGAATGTTGTAATGATGATTACTAAAGAACACTACTGAAATGTAAATGCTTAAAGCTGTAAATGTAGTAAAGACATCAATTAAAATGATGTAGAACATTATGATCTTATTCATGTGTTTAAGGTGTTACAGAACAAATCAAATGAAATAGGCATATGGTGAGATTATCGTACTTCATTGGATAAAACATAATGAAAGTTCATTGAGATAGAGAAATCCTTTACACAATTTAATCAACTCTTCATGTCTTTAATCACTTCCCAAGACAGGTACTTATGATTCAGTGTCATGACATTCTAAGCTCTGAAATCGTGGAATACTATCATCACAGAATGATCTGTCAGACTCCTTCTGTGATAATAGCTTTCAGAATTGTCACTTAATCTTTTTCTTTCAGACTTAGATTAAGCCTTTGACAACTTGAGGTCACTTCTAAATCTTACTATATTCATCTGAACTTGAAGTTGTTCTTTTTATTACTCTGATCAAACTGATCTTATGATCCTGTATTGGATGTCCTCTACAACAAATGAAAAAGCTAATATTTAAATCTATCATCCAATGTTTTCATAAGATTTATTTCTTCAGAGTAATTCCTGCAAGTATTCATAAGGAATAATAGTCTTGTAAGTATATCAAGATGAAATTGCTATTCAACTTCCTTGACTTATCCAGACTACTCAGATTTGTATAACTGATTTAGCTCAAGAAATCTCTGTAAACAGTTCCAAATATCCATGATTTGACTCAGGATTAGTAGACTGTAGTAGAAATATTTAATCTCCTACTCATAGCTATAGTGATAACTATGATACCATGAACCCCGGAAATTAATCTTCCTGATACTCTACTAATTTTTAGGACAAAAGATGGTTCTTGAAACATCTTTCCCTTTTAAACGACAGGTACTAAATGCCCAACTGAAGAACAAGTTTGTTCTTTATCAGTCCTGAGTAAGTAATGATTGAGTAAACCTATATCATCATCTCTCTCAGCGTACCAGTGTAAAATAGTAATACGTGTTGCACATATGAATTGTAATTTTGTAATCATGAAGTAAGATTACTCATCAAATACTGGGAAATATCCCAAAATGTTATATGTATATGTAGTATTATATGTATAAAGAGACGTTGAGGATTCTGAATCCTCTTAATCAAAATACAAGGGTGCTTCCAAAATATACATTGGAAACTAGACAGAATTAGGAAATAATTTTCCTAAGAAAAAGAATTTGAGAAATAACTCTGCAAAATAAGTGTCCAAAATAGCTCGCAGTAACTATTTTGGGTTTCAAACTATGAACATTCCTATTTTCCGCGCGCTATGTCTGTACAGCGTGGAGGGAGCTAATATTCAAAGAATGTTCTCCAGATTTTGTTTATACAAAGAATTGAATGCCTCGCGATAGTTTCTGTAAGAATGCGGCGAGGTACTCACTTCCTACTTATAGATAATGGTTATATACATATAAGAAGTAAAAGTAAATGATTAATATCCTATAAAATGGATATCAAGTCTATTGCTGTTATAGATTGATCCTCTGGCTTTGTCAAATTGACATCGCGTGAGTATTTGAATAGCCTTTGTCATAATAGATCTATCTGGATATTTCCTCGCGTCATCTTTTAGGATGAAACGAGGGAATATCCTTATTCGAAGTAAATGATCAGAATTTATAACTGTCATAACTACCTTCTGGAATTTCTGTTTAGAAAATCATGAACGTAGAATCTTTTGCATCCAGGTTCATGAACTCAAAATTATTGATTCTCAAAGATTATCAAGCGATGATTAACACAGCATGGGTCTCCAGGAACCTTTTAGAGTTCTGAACATTAAACCTTATGATTCTCATCTATAAACATAACATTGACAGAAAATCGAGTAAATTCATAATTCTGCCAGATCATACCTAACTCGGTTACAACATCCAAATTTCTTACGTAATTGGAACGAACAATTGGCGCATTAAAGATGTGGAAGTGTTATGATCTTCGAAAATCGAATTCAAGATATGATGCAAAATTCAGATTAAATGATGAAATTGAGGTTTATACTCTTCTGAAACAGAATTACAAATGGAAATAGAAACCAGAAAGATAAGAAATTCACAATCTGATAACCGATCATTCTTCTTGTATCTCAAATAACAAAGAATTAAAAACGAATACACCTGGAAATCTGATTGCTATCAGAATAATGCAAAGATGAGCGAGCGAGTCGGAGTTTAGATGATGATCGTCATGGTGGATGAACAAGCGATCCGAAAGCAACTCTCCTCCCAGGGTATCCTCTAGCTAATCTAACAACTAATCTTAAAGAAATCTACTGCGAAATTGAATTACAGATCTACGAAAACAAATTACAAAACTGAAGAACATCAAAGTAAATTGCAGGGAAAATTAAATCCTAACCTACCTACTAAATTCTAAAAAGTGGACTGGAGAGTAAAGTCGAGCTATTCTCTTCAATCTCCCGCCTGCTGAGCTGATTCCCCAAAGGTCTTATTTATAGATGGGTGTTGTAACTGCTTCTGCCTTGGATGATAACTGCTCGCATCAGAATAGCTCTCCTCTCGCTTTGTCCAGTTCCTTCAAAGCGAGGGTCAGAAATGTAATCATCTTTCTTGATGAGGCGAGGTCTCACAGTTTCTCCAAGGAATCTGCTTCTCGCCATAACGGATAAAACTTCTGTCTTGCACAGACTTCCTTTCCTCGCGATGTCAATCATCATCGCGTGGACTTCAGCATCCGCACATTTTCCTTAAATCTTTTCCTGATTTAGGAAACAAGCCCTCGCACCATTCCTTTTCTTTCCTCGCTATGTCCTTTACACTTCTTGCTGTTTTCCAGCTTAACTTCCTTCTGCATGACGAAGCGTGGATCAGTTCAATAGAAACACTGCGTGCGAGACTTACAACGAAAACTCAGAATTTCAAGCCATTTTTCATGTATTTTCCAACTTCTTTGCAATCTTAATTCTTCTTCCATCTTTTCTAATCCTTTATGATCATTCATCAAAAATCAATGGAATTAAGAGCAAAAGATCATCATTCAGACACTAAATTGGACGCAAATGACAGTCACAAAAGGCTGTCATCAAAGACCCCGTGTTGCTACTGCCAAGAACCCTATTTCGCCGAATCAGAATCGAAACCGTTTTAATGCACTACTGGAATCACAGGTTTTGCCTGGGGATAGCGATCGCAATTCTGGCGGCCAGGGCTTCCGCCTCTCATCAAACCACAATCCCTCAATCTCTTCCTCCACAATCCCCGGGCCCTCGGCGTCCCCCTTCCCGTCCTATTTTCCCTTCTCCCCAACTGCATCCCAGCCATGCATCCCTTAGTCATCCCCGTAGTCCTCGATTCCGTTCTCCTCCCAGCGCCCGACCACAGTCCCCTATCGGCCTCAATTCACCTCCACTCTCGCCATCCTGGAAACAGCAACCATCCGGAGCATGGACTAAAGCCATCCAGTCTACCCTTCCTCCCGATCGCCACTCCGTGGTAATGGTGATGGACCCGTCCACACCCCATAGCAAAAGGAGCAGAGGCCTAGTTGGTACGAAGGGAGGCAGACCCCCGGATATTCCCAAGAGGTAAGCTTTAGCAGAAGCAAGCAGGTTTGAAGAGGAATTGAGAAATTAATACTGCTATAAGGTTTTGGGGATGATAGTGGGGTCGAATGATGGTGTCTCCGGCCAGTCAAAACAAGTGCTTGCAGCTCTTTGTAGGCTGTAGCGGCAGATTTTGAGCTAGTCCTCCAGTGACCAGGTTTGTCTGGACTGAGGTGCAATTTGAAGTTTCGTGATTCAAGCTTGCGCTGCAATTGGGGCCCTGGCCACCCAAATCGGAGTCGAGTGCCGTGAACACAAACATAAACTCCTAGAGGACCATGGTTCGATCGGCGACGAGAAGCCCGCTGCTGTTATGAGTTGAGCAGAGCATCGCACCTTTTGGGAGCTAGGTTTTCCCTTCTTCTGCTATCTGCTTCTCGGATTGAGTTTCTTCCTTTACTGTTTTGTGGCTTTGGTCCATGATGTAGATGGTGGCTTTGGGCTTGTTTCCTGGGCCTAAACATGCTTGGGCTGTGGCCCGCTAGTTGGTTGTCTCCGCTTGTTTGCTTAGTTTTTTGTTTGATATAATACCGGCTTCGGCCCTCCCTTTCACCGAAAAAAAAAATTCATTATAATTTTTTTTTCATAAGGGAGACAATTGTAGTCTACACGTACCCATATATTTTGAATGCATTGTCAAATATTTTCATTTTCAATTTTTACAAAAATATTTCTTTTCAATGTACTCCTTCTGTCCTATTTGAAATGTCCCAAAATTTTTGGACACGCAGTCCAATGCATTTGTTTAACAGTTAATATTATAAAATGTATAGAAGTAAAAATTATAAATATATATATATATATTTTTTAAAAGTACATGACTAGACGTATCCAACAAGACTGAACTTGATTATATTTTTTGTTTATATAATTGTGATAACATTAGGTCAAAGTTGATCAATAAACAGTATCAAAAGTCAAAATGGGACAATACACGTGGGACGGAGGGAATAATACTAAGCAACTACTGAGAAATTCATCTCCAATTGTATTACACAAATCCGTCTTAATAAACTTCAATGCAGAAAAGATATTTCAACTGTAACAGTCGTGACAGTTATGACCAATGCTAATACTATAAGCCAGTTGTAATACCCCGAAGAATGACTTAATTTGAGTGAAATAAGCTACTCATACTAATAGTGTACCTTTCTTTCTTGGTAACCATCCTATAAGAACTCCAAAGTTAAGCATGTTTGCCTTAGAGTAATTCTAGAATGGGTGACCTTCTGAGAAGTCTCCCAAGGTGTGCGTCAGTAAGGCCAAAGCACACTGGAAAGAACTCATGTTGGTTTGTGGGATCAGCATTCACTCTGGAGCCGGCAACATCTAGAGTAACACCCTGTCTTTCCGTTGTGCCGAAGATGGGGGTGTTACAGATGGTATCAGAGCCAGACCACGACCGCGTGCTGTGGTATTCAGACGCTTCGCGGGGTAAAAGATCCACGGGATGTGGATGGTTGAGGCGTCGAATGATGTGGATGGCCAAGCATAATGAGGACGTTGCAATCTTAAGGGGGTGGAGTGTAATACGCGGGAGAATTGCTTAAATTGAGTAAAATAAGCTATTCATACCAACAAAGTATCTTTCTCTCTTGGTAATTATCCTATAAGAACTTCAAAGTTAAGTGTGCTTGCCTTGGAGTAATTCTAGGATGGATAACCTACTGGAAGGGTATGCATGAGTGAGACCAAAAACGCACTGGAAAGAGCTCATGTTGGTTTGTGGGGTCAGCTGTAACACCCTGGCCCGCTATTGAGCCGGAGGTGCCTTCGAGCTTCTTTCGGGATTGAAGTCTGGCCTAACACGTCAACAGAACTCTTTCCAGTGCGCTTTGGCCTCACTCGCGCACACCCTGGGAGACTTCCCAGGAGGTCACCCATCCATAAGACTACTCCACAACAAGCACGCTTAACTGTGGAGTTCTTATGAGATGGTCACCAGAAAAGAAAGGTGCACCTTGTTGACATGAGTAGATTTTTCAATCATTTTAAGCTATTCTTCCATACACTCTCTCGGCGTATTACAATCTCCCCCACTTGAGAATGCAACGTCCTCGTTGCGCCTCGACCGCCTAATCAAAGTCCCTCAGGATCTTTGCCTTGCTAGACGCCTGACTGGTACTCCCAGCACAGCGCGCGGTCGCAGGTTGGCTCTGATACCATTCTGTAACACCCTGGCCCGCTATGGAGCCGGAGGTGCCTTCGAGCTTCTTTCGGGATTGAAGTCTGGCCTCACACGTCAACAGAACTCTTTCCAGTGCGCTTTGGCCTCACTCGCGCACACTCTGGGAGACTTCCCAGGAGGTCACCCATCCATAAGACTACTCCACAACAAGCACGCTTAACTGTGGAGTTCTTATGAGATGGTCACCAGAAAAGAAAGGTGCACCTTGTTGACATGAGTAGATTTTTCAATCATTTTAAGTTATTCTTCCATACACTCTCTCGGGGTATTACATCAGCATTCACTCTGGAGCCGGCAACATCTAGAGTAACACCATTTCTTTCCGTTGCGCCGAAGATGGGGGTGTTAGTATACCAAATGGAAAGTAGTATCAACCTTCAGTTCAACTATATTTTTTGTAAGGCCTCCAAGATCACAAACGTTGGTGAAATATGGTTTCGTTTCACATAATGAATGTAAGTTTGAAGTTGCGTCATTGGTAAGATCTTCTGAAAACAACTCAGCAAAATGGAATATCTGTTCAAGATCAAAATTAGCAAATGAATTACTAGGATGAAGGCACATGATGCACATAATAAGCTCCGTATTTATTTTCTTTTTCCTTTTATCCCTGTAAGTTACAGAAAAATGACTTCATCTATAACTAAAATTTACATGACTATATAAAAATTTAATGTCAAAATTTGAGTTTGAGAGGGAACGTGAAATTGTGGAATTTTTTTTAATCGTTTTTTACTATTATAACTAAAATACACATGTATATATAAGAATTAATAAGCAAATTTTGACCTTGGAGGCTGCCGGCCCCAAGTCCCTATAAAAGCAAAATTCTACCACTAACTTTTTTTTGGAGAAGCCATTGAAGACCTGAAAAGGGTGTTTGGAGTCCATGCCACAATTCCACTGCTAACTTGAATAGTTATAAAGTTGTAAGTACTTCAATAATGTCAATAAAATTATGTACTCCGTTGTTCAAAAATCAGAACCAATATTCTTAAAATAGAGCACCACCGATATAAAATTATAGATATTATTAATTAATTTTAGTGTATTTATGAAAACAATATTTTTAATAAAATATCATTTCTATTATCTTTTTCTTAAATGATAGAAGAAATAAATTTTTAATTTTTCTTCATAATACATATACCACAATATAATTCAATTTTTTATGCAAATAAAATATGAATAGAAAAACTAATCCATGATTACCACCCCTACTATTATAAATATTATATGTATAATTAAATTGACTAAGTACTTTAAAACTTTCATCTTTCTAATTGACTTTAATTACCCGCAAAAATATGTTGATGGTATATATATTTATACAAAAGGAACAAAGGTAGTATTAAAAATTATTGACTTTAACTACCCGCAAAAATATGTTGATGATATATATTATATTTATATAAAAGGAACAAAGGTAGTATTAAAAATTATGCATGTAGATTAATGACATTAATTTTTTTGTACATAAAGTAGTATATTGAATTTTTATTACTCATGAAATACTTTTTTTATTTTATGTATAATATGTAGTTTTTCAGAAAACAATTTACAATAAAAATTTAAATTCTAATACTTCTAAATATTTTTAGTCAAAATAGTATATACAATATATTTATTTAAAGATTTGTTATGTATTTTATTTACTGTTTAAACCCATAATATATATATTTTTATAAACAAAATAATGATGACTTAAAAGGGCAATATAGGTATCACAATAAAATTGTGGTTTCAAGATTTATTTAATATTAGGAATAAATGGCGGAGATTAACATATTTTCAATCCTACGGCCATGAAATTTTATGATGAAGTGATTTTACTTTCTAAACCTTAGATATGTATCTTTATGAAAGATATGCATATCTTTGAGGTAAAATTACTATTTTAACCCATAACATATAATTTTTATAAGTAGATTAATTATAACTTAAAAGGGTAATATAGTCAACACAATAAAATATGCTTCCAGAATTTATTATAGTATAGATTGAGTCGGTATTTGGTAGTATTTGGTAGTAGTATGCTAGTTCTTACATTAATGGAGTACATTATACATATTCATTCATTTCTTTCTTTCATCACAGCTTATTGTATTGGTAGTTACAAATACAACAATTAATACTCACAATTAAGGGTTGGTAGCTCATGCCTTTAATTGGAGTCAAGATGAAGTAACTTTATACCCTTTGCAAAACAACAAAAAAAAAAAAGGAAAAAAGGAAAAAAAATAAAAAAAAATGGGGGTTTTCTTTTAGGGGTGGAGTTGGACCCTTTTGAAAAGTGTCATACAAAGATTCTCTATAAAAAGTGGCTTAAAGGTGGAATAAAGGTTTCATACTCTTGCGTGTATAGTATGTTGTAATATTTCGATTAATACACTCGAGTGAGTTAGGTAACATCATTCAGAGATTTGATTAAACAAAATTCCTCATTATTAGTTTTAAATACTCCATCCGTCCCGTTTGTAACGTCTCATTTCTTTTGGACATGGTTTTTTATGTGAAGATGGTTAAATTTAATGTATGGGTATATTAGTGTTTAAAGTAGGGTAAATTAGTAATTTATGTGACTGTTAACCCATAAAATCAAAAAATGATAAATTGAGCCCAATCCATAGTGGGCCCAATGGGATTTATTTTTGGGTTGAAGCCGGCTCATGGTCTGTGTGGAGCCTGAAGAAGAGCGGAGGTTGAAGACTGAGAAGACGTGGTATTTGGGCGGTTACATGAGCGGTTAAACAGCGTCCTGTATAAGTATGGAAAGACGATTCATTTTGCAGGACATCTCAACACATCTCACAGAGATTGCATTTAATTCTCTTTCGCTTTCTGCAAGTTCTTTTCCTGCAATTTCCTTTTCGTCGTTCTTTCTGCAATTTCTTTACAGCATTGTTTACAGCTTTGTTTAAATTCATGTAATTCCATTCCGTACTTTGTAATCTTCTCAGTCTTAATCAATCAAATAGAGGTTTCAAGCCTCGAAATTTCTACGGTGAAACAAATTGGCACGCCCAGTGGGACACGGAGTTAAAGCCATATCCGCTTTGAAGAAGTGCATGCATCTCAGATCTGGAAAAATTGTTAGTGATCTGACAAAGAAATTTGAAGAAATGTCGATATATGAGAAGACTCCAGTGCGAACACTGTCTGAGGACGCCGCTGAGACGGCGAATACTTCTCAACCACAACAAGGGATTATGCAGACCCCCACATTGACGGAGCAAATGCGGCTTTCGATGACAGAATCGATGGCCGAGTTCATGCCTATACTCACGAGTCACTTAATGGAGGTATTGCGGTCGGCTATGGCTGATCAGATTGATAGAGTATGTAGTTCCTTGCGTACTCAACAAGCATTAACCGCTTCTGCAACTGCTCCCTCAAACGGCACTAACACGCCGCTTAGCATCCCGTGTCCAGGGCCGTCAGGCGGCCAACAGCGGACGTGGGGAACAACACCTAGCCAGCCACCACTCCCCGAGGCTGGAGGCCTGGCTAGTCCGCTTCCAAACCCATATCAGGCTGCTTATGTCTTCACCCCAACGGCACCCATGATGCCGAGTTTTGGATATGTGGCGGCACCTCCAGCGCCGATTTATGCGGCACCAGGCTGTTTAGTGGCCTCCAGTGCTTCTCCAGGTTATACAGCGGCCTCTGGTGGCACTGGTATGCCACCGCGACAAGCGGCACATAATGTGTCGAATGTTCCAGTTGTACCCTACATGGCGACACAGCCTTGGGGGCAGGCGTCACAATCCTGGGGGCAGACGCCACAGCCAGGGGGGCAGGCGTCACAACTTTGGGGGCAGACGCCACCGCAAGGGGGGCAGACACCACATAATGCAACACAAGCCATCGTGGCTCCTACTACACCCCCAGTGGCGATGCCGCCTGCGCAGGCGCCAACAGTGTCACCCGAGTTGCTTGCGGACATGATGCAACAACACTTCGGGATTCAACTGAGGCCGATGGAGCGGCCTACGTACCGAAAGCCATACCCTGATTGGGTAGACAGTATGCAGCCATACCCACGAGGCTTCAAGATGCCTGAATTCACCGCATTCTCAGGGGACGATGACAAGTCCACTGTGGAGCACGTGGGCAGATTCACCGCACAGTGTGGTGAAGCGGCGGCTAATGACTGGTTGAAGCTGAGACTCTTCAGCTCATCCCTCACCGGGCCTGCAGTTCACGTGGTATGCATCCCTGCGGCCTAATTCAATCCAAAATTGGGCCGATTTGGAGCGAGCTTTCCATGACAGGTTCTACACACCACTGTCTCAGGTGAGCCTCGCAGACTTGACTAATGCAAGACAGTATGCCGATGAGACGGCAAGTATCTTCATTAACAGGTTACAGCGGCTTAAGGGCCGATGTACTATGGCAATTCCTGAGAAGGAAATAGCCAACATAGCAGTATCTAATATGTTGCCTAGACTAATAGTACATTTAATTGTGCATGATGCAAGTAATCTTGCCCAACTGGCCGAGAGAGCGGCCCGCTTGGAAAAATTCCTAGAGGAACAGGAAGAGAAGCGTCGGCCTACATACGAGACTCATTTCAAGGAAGTGAGACCCAGTAGAGATGAAGATGGACCAAAGATGGTGGCAAATTCCCAGGATAGTGGTCCTAGAAGGCCATTGACGGCGGCCTTGGAGGCCGGGTAAAATAATAATAATAAATTAAAAATTAAAAAAATAAAATAATAATATTAATTTAAAACAAATTTTAATACACAAATTATAGCCATGGAAACAATATGGCAATAAAACCAAAATGACGAGGGAATGGAGGCCGAAGCTCCCTAGGTGGTGGCTGGAAGGTTCCTGGCGGCGGTCGAGTAGGCTTCGATGGCGGCTGCTTCTTTACTCGTTGTTGGCGGCCGAAGGGTCCTCGGTGGCGGCCGAGAGGCTATGGATGGCGGCCAAGAGGCTACGAATGGCGGCCGGGCAGTCCCTTGTGGCGGCTGGAAGGTTCCTGGCGGCGGTCGAGTAGGCTTCGATGGCGGCTGCTTCTTTACTCGTTGTTGGCGGCCGAAGGGTCCTCGGTGGCGGCCGAGAGGCTATGGATGGCAGCCAAGAGGCTACGAATGGCGGCCGGGCAGTCCCTTGTGGCGGCTGGAAGGTTCCTGGCGGCGGTCGAGTAGGCTTCGATGGCGGCTGCTTCTGTACACGTTGTTGGCGGCCGAAGGGTCCTCGGTGGCGGTCAAGAAGCGCAATATGGCGGCCGAAGCCCTCGTCATGGCAGTCGGAGTGTCTCAGGTGGCGGTCAAAGCAAGTTGGTGAGACTACGGTTATCTAAGTTATTACACAACATGATTCAAACATGAGACGCCATTACAAGCACAAGTGGCGGCCAAGAAAGGGTGAGTGGCGGCTGAAAGTTCACTTGTGGCGGCCGAAGTGCCTTGGATGGCGGCCCTAGGGCCTAGAGTGGCGGCCAAGAGGTATTAAGTGGCGGTCGGAGCCCTCTTCATGGCGGCTGGAGCGTCTCAGATGGCGGCCAAGACAAGTTGGTGAGCCTATGGATTATCTAAGTTATTGAATAACAAGATTCATACGTGCACGCCATCACAGGTAGAAATGGCGGCCAGAAAGAGCTGGAGTGGCGGCCTGGACTGCCCTTTGTGGCGGCTTGGAAGCCCTTTGTGGCAGCTAGACTGAGTTCTTGAGGCGTCTGAGACGTAATGCAGGCAGCCAAGTATCGATGCTGAGGCAGATCAAAGAGACGCCAGAGACACACTCAGTGGCGGCTTGGAGCACACTCAGTGGCGGCCTGGAGCCTCCTGAGTGGCGGCCTGGGATCTACTGGATTAAATGGGCCAGGCCTGAATTGTACGCACATATTTGTCTTCAAAGGCTTTAAAGGCCCTAATCAGACAAATTGCGCGGGGGGGACAATCTGTTAACCCATAAAATCAAAAAATGATAAATTGAGCCCAATCCATAGTGGGCCCAATGGGATTTATTTTTGGGTTGAAGCCGGCTCATGGTCTGTGTGGAGCCTGAAGAAGAGCGGAGGTTGAAGACTGAGAAGACGTGGTATTTGGGCAGTTACATGAGCGGTTAAACAGCGTCCTGTATAAGTATGGAAAGACGATTCATTTTGCAGGACATCTCAACACATCTCACAGAGATTGCATTTAATTCTCTTTCGCTTTCTGCAAGTTCTTTTCCTGCAATTTCCTTTTCGTCGTTCTTTCTGCAATTTCTTTACAGCATTGTTTACAGCTTTGTTTAAATTCATGTAATTCCATTCCGTACTTTGTAATCTTCTCAGTCTTAATCAATCAAATAGAGGTTTCAAGCCTCGAAATTTCTACGGTGAAACAATGATGTAATTGTAATGAATTTGAATTTTTTTTATTGATTTATTTATGTGTGATGTGATGGTTGTGAGTTGAATTTACTAATGATAGTGGATTGAAATTTTAATATATTTATTTATTGATATGATGTGATGGGGTAACTTTGGTAATTGAGTATTTAATTATTTCTTAAAAAGGAAATGTGAGCAATTGTAATGGGACATATCAAAAAGAAAAGTGAGACAGAATTAGTCTAGTTATATACTAGTAGTAAAATTCAATATATTTTCCATAACTCAAATTCCAACAAAGATTAATAAAAATAATATGGAGTTTTCAGTGGTAGGATGTAGTCGTGGGAGCCCAAAATTCGAAATTTTGGAATTGAAATTCTCGTCCAACAATATGCTGTTTTGGAAAGAAACTTGTAATGTTATAGAATGTTTGGAGTCCAATCCAATCCGCTATATGCTTCCTATTCTACCAACAACCAAACCAAACACACCCTATTACAGAGTACTACTACAGCGTATTCGGCATTCGGCGGGGCCTACAGACATTATCCAGGATTATACAAAAAACAAAATATCTTATTTCCGTTTCAAATTTCGATTGAAAAACTAAGATAAGCAACTACACTCTCAAATTCGGTAAAATTTTCGGTCCTCATTCCAAATGGAAACATTGCCTCTTCAATTCTCGCCCATCAATGCTCCGCGGCTTGCTCAGAAGCGGAAGCGATTGAATTCTCTCGATGCCTCATTCCGTGTCCCTATTGCTACTCCTTACTCCTTCAATGTCAAAATTCGCCACAATGTAAGCCGAAATTCAGCATTTTTATTTTTCGATTTGTTATTTTCCCTACATGTGTTTTTTGGGTTGTTGATTGGAGTTTGGTGTTAGTTTAGTGTAGGAGCGGAATCAGAATGCAAGTGGTCGAAGAGGAGTTCGAGGTGAAGCAAATGAAAGATTTGGCTGCTGCTAGGAGGAGATGGGAATCTCTGGTAATTCAATTTCTTCCTTTCTAATTCCGTTTTCTAGAAATCGAGTGATGCAAACTTCTAAGAGAAGAGTACCTTGCGTTTTTGTTATAATGAATTATGTGGATTGATACACTGGAACTAACTGTAATGGAACACATGGCGTTGCAAGTGTGATTAAAGATTTGGTTTTCGACAATAAATGAGGAAAATTTAGCTGCTCTAATTTTCTCTGTTCTGATATTTACATATAAATCATAGAAGCGATGTATTTGCATAATTGGCTAGTTGTTAAATGGATAAAACTTGAGCCTAATGGCTTGGTTTGTTGGGCAAGTGGACTGCTATTATGGAGAGTCGAACATGTGGTGGGAGATTGCACTGCAAAAGTGCTTTCGGCCAGACCCATCCTGTCAGTAGAAGCTAGATTTAAGGACACCAATTGGCGAATTTGGATTAGGACTGGTGGGTGTGTGGTATCTTGGCTGCTAAATGATGGGCAAAAATAGAATGAGCAAAATTTCTTATCTTGAAAATGTAGAAAGTAGTTGAAGCGACTTAATCAGATATCACCGAACCCTAATTTTGTAAAGAAATGGGAACGATGAAGGTTTTTATGAGTTATGTGCACCATTTAAACTATATAAAATAGTGCATTTTGGAATTTGCAGTCCATATGCAGTATTCCACGTCTGTATTGACGATGGTAGTTTTAGGAACTCTGTTAGAGTTTACCATATTATTTGGTCGTCGGCTTGGCGTTTGTTTGTTGCTCCTCCATATAAAACAAGACTATATACATGATTTCGGATTCCCGATGTAGGTTAAGAAGCCTATTGATCATCATGTTTTGTGATGTGATCTGGTGGCTCAATGGGCGTTCTCAGTCCATTGTGGGATTGGGACTAGTTGTATTTGGATAAGTTATTCATTGCTATGCAGGAGGAGGAAACAAACTTCCTCTTCACATTAAAGAGTTGCATGTTGTGTTCTCTTACATAACCACATTATGTTCATGACACAGCCCTGATATTTACATCTCAGAAGGCATTTAGCAGCACATTTATTCTGCAGTTGTACCCGAAAATAATTTTTTCAGATGTATTAGGTATTTATAATCAGATCCTGTTTACTGGAATGTGTATGTGGTGTTATTTATTTCATTTAGATATAGTGACTCAGAACTGATCAGTGTAAGAAAGTATGAATTGATTTCAGTTTTGGAAATTTATGTGTTTACTCTTTAGGTCAGGGAGGGGAAAGTCAAAGTTCTGACTCCAAGAGAAGCTGGGTATGCTATTAGACTCTCAAATAAAACCTTGCTTGACGTTCGTCCCTCTACCGAGCGTGAAAAGGTGAATACACTTTGTTCAAGGTTGCATCACAATTTGTTGTTTTCATTGGTTTGTAAGAAGCAAACACTGGATTTGCTGTACTTTTGTATGTTTCCAGAAAAAATATGCTTTAGTTTTTTTTATGGAGAACTTCACTGCTGGTTTTCTTATTGCATAGAGTGTTTCTTTGCAATTTTTGTTCCTCAGTCGATTTTATTACAGCGTATCATATACTCCCTCCGTTTGTTAAAAATTGTAACATTCCTTCATTTCACGTTATTCAATACACATTTTTAACACTTAATATCTCAAATTATATAAAAGTAAAAATAATAAAAATTTGATATTCTAAAACTACGCGATTAGACGAATCTTCCAAGATCCTACTTGACTATGTTTTATCTTATATAATTATGTTAAAACATTGAATGAAAGTTACTCAATGAATAGTAACAACTATGCAAATGTTATAAAAGTAAAAATTATAAAAATTTGATATTCTAAAACTACGTGATTAGACGAATCTTAAAAGATCCTACTTGTCTATGTTTTATCTTATATAATTATGTTAAAACATTGAATGAAAGTTACTCAATGAATAGTAACAATTATGCAAATGTTACATTTATTTCAAAATGGAGGGAGTATATATATATATATATATATATATATATATATATATATATATTATTTGTTAAGATGAGTTGGCGTCTAATGATTTGCATATTTACATGAAAAAAACAAGGTCCAATCTCCAATGTTTTGGCTGTCATCTTACCATTTACTTGGTATATTTGTAATATGAGTTTGTCTTTGACTGTTGATCTGAAGGCATGGGTCAAAGGCTCCACTTGGGTTCCAATATTTGATGTTGATGACCAAGTCGAAGCTGGCGCTATTGTACGGAAGGTCACCGACTTTGTAATGGGTATATTTCCTGATATATGCAATCAATTGTTTTCACTGTGTTTTATTCATGTTATGTGTTAAACAACATAACCTAGTACGAGTACCATAACATTGATACCATGTTAAACAAGGATAGGAGGTTCCAACCCAAAACCAATTGGCAGTGAGTGGAGTAGCTCCTATCCTATATAAACCAGGGGGCAATCCACAACATAACCGATGTGTGATCTTAACATTGTGCATTCCCAACCTGTTATTGGCATGTTTCTAAGTATTTGTTTTTATTAACCAGTAAATAGCATGGTATCTGTTATTTATACTACATTCTCAAAGGATGCATTGGATTAATGTGTTTGGCTTTTTCTCGTGCTTTCGACACTCTCTCGTACTGTGGGCTATATGAAGAGGACGATATATACATGGGTGTATGTGTCTGTGTATATATCATCAGTGTCAAAATTGTTTAGGCAACTTTTAATAGATTTTTCTTTGATATCACTAGATTGTAATAGATCTATTTGAGGTAATAACTATAATGTGTATTTTTAGGCGGGTGGTGGAGTGGCGTCCCAACACTATCCTTCAATAAGTATGATAATTCTCATCTTTTTCTCATCTATATTCTAACTTTATTGTATGCTATTGATAAAACCTCTAATATCTATCTTGACAGGCAATTTGTGCCCAAAGTTCTGGAGAAATTCCCAAAAGACACTGACCTAATTGTTGCATGCCAGAAGGGATTGAGGTGAGATTTCCTTATTCTCATTTGTTGTTATTTACAAATATCTATTTGGCATCAGGATATATGAATCCAAAAGTTGGAAAAGTTCCAACATATGTTTGGATTTCCTTCATGTCACATTTGGTGCAGTAATTTATTATTATTAGCACACACATCTAAAACTGTATTCAGTTACCTATTTGGTTTAACATCTATTTTCCTAATTCTTCGAGTAACAACAAAATTTTCTCTGTTGTTTCATATCATAACCATGGTATACACAATATTTGGCATGAATGTAATTTTCTCCATGATGCAAATTTGTTGCTTTTGCTGCTGTTATCTTTCTCAATTTGATTTTTGATGAGTCATCATTCTATAATAAGGCAGATCCCTTGCAGCTTGTGAGATGTTGTATAATGCTGGCTATGAAAATCTTTTTTGGGTTCAAGAGGGTTTGGAGGCCGCCGAAGAAGAGGTGTTGTCATTACTCCTCTTATTCTTATCATTTTCGTCTAATCACTCTTATTTTTTGGTAACTGCTGCTTGTTTCATTGAATCAAGCATTTTACTTATGTCATAGGACCTTGAAAGAGAGGGATCGCAACCCTTTAAGCTTGCAGGAATTGGTGGCCTTTCAGAGTTCCTTGGGTAACTTTTTCTATAAAGCACATTCAAGCATTTTTCTTTAAAGCATATTCATACTAAAAGGTTGTCCAGTTTTATAACCTTGGCAATGTTGGTCTGATGTCATCAGTTGGACAGATCAACAGAGAGCAGCAGCTGCCAAGGAAGGCTGGGGCTACCGAGCAGTCTTCTCAGCCCGTCTGGTAATCATTTTCTTTCCCCATGGATTGATTAATGGTGAAGTTTGTAATAATCATTGGCTTCGGTAATTAAAGAAAGAAAGTCGGTCGTCGGTTGCAGATTGGGCTTTTTCTCTTGGCGGATGGTTTGTTTCTTGGTGCACAGCAACTGGGACACTATCTGAAGGACTTGAGATCTCACTAAATGAATGGGACCAAAAATCTTGCAGCAGTTAAAGGTTTTGTTCTTCATCTTGTAGCTTGCCGGATAAATGTCTAAATGTCAGGAATTCAAGTATCTCTGGAATATACTTAGAAGTATATAATAAAACCTTGTCTTTTTGGAGTGTTGAAAGCGTTCCCTGGATTTCATTTCATTTTATCATCATTCACATTTTTGTCTAGGTATATTATTAAAGGCATATTGAGCATTTTAAGTTCATTTCACTAATAATAATACACTGTACAGATCTGCTTACAATATAAAAACATGTGGTCAACTTCTTGGTTATACTTAATTGAATCCCTTTGATGAGAACAAAATTTTATTACCAAAAGCTTGGAACATCACATATCACTTGAAGTGCAAATTAAAAATATTTTTAAATTATAAAAAAGCGTCTCGTTGGAATGGGAAGGACGGAGTATTAGGAGCGAATATGTCAGGGTGCAATCAAGCCCAATCAATGACTTGATGTGCTGCGGTCATCACACACCATTGATCAATTTTGTATATCAACTGTTAGTTGAGATTAATTTGAGAATTTAAAAATTTAAATTTGCTATATTATTCCAAAATGTACTTTAGTACATTTCATAAACAACTTATGTATATTTCAGCGATTTGTTGATTAATAGCGACATACTATAATATATTTTAACGATATGCATAGTGCTTTTGGCAACGGCTTCTGTGTTTTTCAGCAACGTATTATAGTATATTTCAGCGACATGCTATAATATTTTTCAGCGACTTCATAAAAGTTGCAACCCCAATTATTTGGTTTAACATATTTCACCGATTAGCTGCATGTATTTTAATGATATACCATATAATATTTCAGTGACATGCCATAATATTTTTCAGCGATAATCTATGTGTATTTTCAGCGACTAGACCATTAGATAATTTTTTTGGACAACTTTATCCTTTTTCAATTTAGAACCGTTGGATTTGAATGAATGATTGAGATATTGTATCTTGATGTACTATGAATTTGATGATTGCACCATAACCGTGCTCATATTAGTACTTTTTTTTTTAACGTACGCTATCTACACAAAATATTCTTGCTAAACACGCACTATTTACTTAATAGATACCATCTGAACTTATAAAATTATCATATTACTAACACACCATATGTATATTTTAACCAAAAAAAAACACACCATATGTATTTACTATTATTCCCTTATAATTATTTATTAAAGATAACATTTACTACCCTACGTACCAAAACTTTATTAAATACACATCAATAATTATTTATTGAAAGTACAGATATGTTCGAAAATATTTTCCACACGCCACATGTCCAGGAATAATTTCGGACAAACCTTCCATGTTCAGCTTATGCTTCCTCTGTTTTCCAGAAAGTGCAACATTTATATATTGCACGCAGTTCAATGCATATTTTTAACAATTAATAACTCAAATTGTATATAAGTAAAAATTATAAAAAGTTGATTTCTAAAACTACATGATAAGACGAGTCCAATAAGATTCCACTTGACTATGTTTTTCTTTGTATAACTATGTACAAATTTGAATCAAAGTTAAACAATGAACAGTAGCAAAAAGATAAATGTTGCAATATCATGGAAACGGAGGAAGTATATATATACATATGGCCTTTCAGTTCGGTATAATTTTTTAGACGAACATTCGGATCACATCAGATGCATTGAATAAAGAGAGGTAAATTGTGTTCCTTTCATGTGACAATGCCATGAACTCGACATTGTAAGTTCTAGCAACAAAGTAACCCATTTTTGACAAGTAGAACTAAGTGTACGATGTGAAAACGTCCCTGTAATCCGTACTAATAACACTTGTGCATGTACAGGAAAATATGTGAAACAATCAATGCATGTTCAAGACGTAACATATGGGTTCAGGAAATTTTTTTGCACATGACAACTGTTCATAAAACCACTTCTCAACACGACGCAAACAAGACAAAAAAAAAATGAATTTAAGGTGATTATCATGAATTCAGGGACTAATTTCTCATCCCACAATTCGCATATATCTACCTGTAGAATATTTAATGTTTTTTTACACTAATTTGGTTACAATTTAAGTGATATTTAGTGTAAGAAAATACTTGGGTTTTCAATGGAGAAGAGAGGGAAGAACATGTGATTTGGGGTTTATACATGGTTGTGTGTATTTTGCAATTTGGTAGGATAAAATTAGAAATGTTATATTTAAATACTTCCTCCGTCATTTAATAATGTTAACTTTGCATAGTAGAATATTATTATTAAGTCTTGAAATCACATAGTTCCTCCGTCATTTAAATACTTCCCTCCGTCATTAAGTAACCTGAGTGAGATGATGTTAGAATCCTCAAATCACATAGTTTTAGAATGTTAAATTTTTATAATTTTAGTTTTATACAATTTGAGATACTATTTGTTAGTAAAATTTTGCATCGAATATTAATATCTTTTTTTTTTTTTTGAGGAATCACTGAAGGTCTTGAAAAGGATGATACGAACTCATGCCACATAAATTATAATGGGAAATAAAAAGGAGGGATAGGGCCTATCGAACTTCCAATCGAATTCCAACCTTCAGTTGGAAGTCTAAAAATTTAACCAATTGAGCTAAATACTCATTCCCTAATAGTATTAATATTTTTGGGAACGAGTGTGGAATACATTTAATACTGATGGGATGATGTGTCTTTAAAAAAATACTTTGTGTGTACTGTGTAGACAGTAGACTGTGGAGATAGCTGGTGTCATTTTTTATTTTGCGAAAATATTTTTTAATTGAAAAATACTACAGGCTTCGTTTCCTCTTTTACTCGTTCTGCTCATTCTTGCCGACGAACGCTGCAAATAATTTCCTTGGTAAGAAAATTTTCCATGATCTGTAATATGCATTGACTTTCCTATATTGATGCTGTAATCATCTTATTAACTTTTTTCATTGAAGGATTTTAGTTGAACTTTTAGATGATTGAACTGTTCAATTTAATTTGGTATACATTTTGTTAAATTGTCTGGAAAGTGGCTTAATCCAAAATTCGACGCGATGAATTTCCAATTTCCTTGCTTTTCTTGGACATTACGATTTAATTTGGTACCAAGAATTTCTCTTTTGCCAACATATTGTGAGAAACGGTGGCTGGGGTTGAGAGTTGAGACACGCAATTGTGCATAATTTCAAAAGGTCAAAAATAAAACTAAAAAAACAATGTTTTGGCATAATTTCCTTTATAGATTATGCATCTGTTATGTTTCTGATGGATTTTTACCTTTCACATATTCCTGTTCTGTAGAATTTGAGGAGTTTCATATGTAAAGTTAAAGTTTGCCGATTAGCCTTGTCATGCACGGCTGCTCTCTTTGCTACACTTTCTCATTTTCCAAACGCTTTTATTGTTTATGAACATTGTTAATAGTTAGATTCTTTTGATGTGTATAGTGTTTGGTTAAGCTGCTCAATGAGTTATACAAATGGGATCATGGGTGCACAAGGAAAGCAACCTCTTGTTTCTTTTGGTGTGATATCAGATGTCCAGTATGCTGATATTCCAGATGGCCAGTCATTTTTAGGGGTTCCTCGTTACTATCGGCACAGCCTGCTTGTATTGAAAAGGGCAGTGCAGAGTTGGAACAAGCAGAAACTGAAGTTTGCCATTGATTTTGGGGACATTGTTGATGGCTTTTGCCCAAAAGACCAATCCCTAATTGCAACTCAGAAAATTGTGGATGAATATTGTGATTTCAATGGCCCCGTATATCACATGATTGGCAATCACTGTCTTTACAATCTCCCTCGTGACAGACTGCTTCCATTGCTGAATATTTCCAGTCAAGATGGCCTTGCCTATTATGATTTTTCTCCAATACCAGAATTCCGATTTTTGATCCTTGATGGTTATGATATCAGTGCTGTAGGGTGGGCCAAGGATCATCCAAACACATTGAAGGCCATGAAATTTCTTCAGGAGAGGAATCCAAATTCAGATAAGAATAGTCCAAATGGGCTTGTAGGGCTAGAGAGAAGGTTCCTTATGTTTAATGGTGGAGTAGGCAAACAACAGATGGAATGGTTGGATCATGTCCTTCAGGATGCAACAAAGTTAAACCAGAAAGTGGTGGTATGTTGTCATCTTCCTTTAGATCCTGGTGCTTCATCTCCTGAACCAATGCTATGGAATTATGATGAAGTGATGGGAGTTATACATCGATACAATTGTGTGAAAGTCTGTCTAGCTGGCCATGCTCACTCAGGTGGCTACTCTTTGGACTCATATGGTATACACCATCGGGTTCTCGAAGCTGCCTTGGAGTGCCCTCCAGGAACCAGTGCTTATGGATATGTTGATCTTTTCCATGATTATTTGTCTCTCCATGGAACCGATAGAATGGAGAGTCAAGACATGGTTTTCAATTAGATCTGCTGGATTTGTGATTGTGTAACATCTATTCGTTACTCTGTGTGCTGTTAAGTACCCTTATGTTTAGAGTAGTGTGATTGTAATCAGTAAATAGAAATCCCGAAAAAGTTCACAATGGTTGATAAAATAACCAGATTCCTTTAATGTATGCCCTTTTGTTAGTATATCTACATTTATTAATAGCTGCAGATTAGAAATTTGGAACTGAACTCTGTTTTGGCATTCATTTGTTTCATGATGAAGAGTAGCTATTTGCATTCTTATTATCTGCATAGCAATCTGATGCTGTCCAGGACTCCAGGTGACAAGTTAATCTCCATCTTATACGCATAGACCAAGGAAGCCTAAATTCATAATTATATCTGTCATTCAAGTTTCATCCAGTGTAGCATGTTTTCTCATTTACAAGAAATAACATGAAGAACACTGGTTAACTGGCATGGCTATTCTTTTTCAGCTTTAGGTATGAATTGGAGTTTTCTAAGAGGTGAAAGTCATTCAAAAAATATTCCACTTCTGATGATATCAGAATTCCTGCACAGTAAGTTTAAATTACAACACTTTTTAATAGTTTACTTTTGTCTTATGGTTCCTCTATCCTATGCACTGTATGATGCTTACTTCTAGTAAAAGATATATCACCGTTGCTGCTTGATCAATCTTTCTTAAATCAATTATCAGGCGACAGATGTAAGCATCCATAAATTTCCCTTAAGTTTATTATCCCAAGGATTTGCTTATAAGTACATGAAGCCAGCTGTTATTTTACATTCTTAAATACTGATTCCAACCTGTAGTGAAGGAGCTTATTTTTCTATGCGCTTATCGATATTGATTATTTGAATTTTATGGTGATACCTATCCGACTCGCAGTTTACTTGTTTTTATTTTGTTGTTTAAGATGACAGGTGGAAATATCTTGTGGTTATCTTGCATATTTTATTCCCTTTTTATATTTGATTAGCTGCAATTTGCAAGATTAGAAGTTATGATTTAAGGAATAACCTAGAATCTACATGTTGATAGGATCATTAATATGTTTGAATAATGAGAGAATTTATTTCTATTTTTGATCCATCTGTGGTCAATGGTAGGTACCGAGTACATTCATATTGGCACTATTGTTGACTTTAGGCAAGTGTTAGGTACTTTCTCAACATGCCAAACCGAACTACAGAATCTAGGGTCGTGTAACGATTTATATTGCGTTTGATTTGGATCGAACTAAAATCAGATTTGGAATCAGAATGAGAATGTAATCTGGTAGAAGACAAACTTTATCTCCTTGTGGGGTAAGGAGAAGCTTTCTTGGGTATATATAACTTAATATTCCCGTGTATATATATTGAACTACAAATTTTTATTGTTACATTATCACATTATTGAACTATTTATATAATACTTACTCCATTCCAATTTAGTTGCTCCATGGATGATGAACATGGTATTTAAGGAAGAAACTGAAATTAGGTATTTTACTGGTGGGAGGAAAATGTTGCCAAATAGTGAATGGAGCAACTATTTTGACACATATCCCAAAATGGAATATGGTGCTTGGAATATAGGGAGTATTAATTATGAATGATAAAAAATGTTATAATAAACAGAACATGAAATTCACTGTTCTTATGAAGTTCTATGTAGTTATTGGCATTCAGAGTATAGGGAATAAACATGCTGACTTTTTACTGTGTTGGGGTTACTGTAGTAAAAGTTAGAGTGTATGAATTTTGTTTTTAGGTAATGTTGTTTAAGGGTATTTTGGATATAGGGAAAAAAGGGGTGGGGTGAGTTTAGCAAAAGAAAGAGTGAGAATAGCAGCGCCCTACATCAAAACATGGGACAAGTACGGAAACTGAGGCCGGTCATGTCCAAATAACAGCATTTCATTCAACTTATTCTAATCCATACTCTTGACATCACTTCCATTCCCTCACTAGTACACCTTCACCAGTCATGCTTGATGGTATCCTTCTCACATAAACACTCCATACTTAAAACATATCACCATGATTCTGTGATTTGTTACACTTTTGTCAATCCAATATTACATGAAAAGTAACGTATAGAAATATTATGCATCATAATCTATGAGAAAAAGCAGAGGAGCAAACAATTATTTAACCATGGAAATCACTTGGCTTGGGAGGCCTTGGTCGTTCTTTTTTCGAGAAAGAAGAATCCGACCAATGAGATCACAGAGAATGCTGAGAATAACGCCGATGCGATGTCAAGCGATGCGTGGCGCCCTGTGATCGCCTGGATTTCAAACAGGTTGGTGGTCTTCTTAGCATCTGTGGTCTGTCCATAGGCTACCTCCTGGTTGGCAGAGTTCAAGGCATAAGCCCTGATGAAATATGTAGCGGCCGGGACATCCCTCTTCACTGTGTAGGTAAACTCCTGTTCTGATGCAGCATATGCTTTCGCAACAATCAGGTGCTGGCATGTCTTGTCCTTTGCTAATTTGTCTACTGTTTTTCTCCAGCCACGGTCCTTCTGGCTTATTGGGGCGTAGCAAAGCTTGACCTTCACCGTATGGTACTCAGAATCTATTCCACTTGGAAAGGTAGTGTTGAGTGACCATGTCACTGTAATTTTGTCTTCCCCAGCTTTTAGAACTGAGAATTCAATCAGAAAAGGCATATAGATATAACAGTCGATAAATCAAGTATGCATTTCTTGCAGGATTATTTGATGAATATTCCAAATAAGTTAAATCTGGGTGATTATCAATATCCTGTATCCTATCTGATAGCTCTAAGCAGAAAATGATCCATTTATTTCTCTAGGTATAATCCTTTTTGTTGGAATAAATATTTGACTGATCATATGAGACGCTCTTTCAATAGCCTAACTAGATTACCGAATATACCTGTGTATACATGTTAAAAGGTAAGGGGTATTTACCTTCTCCTGTTTTAGTCGAAGCTGTGACTACGAGAGTCTTTTGCAGAGAAGAGAAGGTAATGTTGCAGGCAGCAGCCACTATACAGGACAGCAAGATTGAAGTAAAGAGGGAACCCCGGAAGGCCATTCGGACAAAGAGAAAAGTTGAGGAATCCTTGTACTCTTGATATATGATCTGAGATTTGAAGATGGATAACCAAAAGGTGATCTTTTGATTGCTTATATAGAAGATAGATGATAATGATGACGAGTGCCCCAGAAAAAGGAAAAAAAAAAAAAGAAAAGATTCCACGTCAAACCACAACAATTGGCAATAATAATTCTGTAGTTGACATTTTTTGTTTCTACTAATATTTTGTTGGCAAGTGTCCCAAAAGCATGGTGAAGGGATATGAGTATCTTATGATATGTGTTTGTAATGGTTGACTTCTTGGATGGATTCCAATGTCATTTGGATGTGCTCAAAAATCACAGGACACACAAATATATATACATCTCTATATATGCCAATGTGTGTGCTGCCTGATATTCAAAGAATTTTTTCATGGCTTTTTAAACAATATACTTTTTTGATCCCCCAATATTTGTGTTTGCCAAAGTGTCTCAATTACACTGATCAGTTCAGAAATTGATGGATGGATTTCATTAAGCAATTAAAGTTGCTGTTTGTGTCCATTTTACTGGTGTATACACTAGCACTGTGCACTTGAAATTATGCATATTTGAGTGCTCTGAAGTTCATCAACATTATATTGTTTAATGTAAATAATGCCTCGTAAAAGAAGATTTAAACTCATTCTATAAATTTGGTTGTATATTTTTAGTCATTTGTTCACTATTTAATTTTGAAATAAAATAATTGAAAATATTATCATTAACAGTTGATTAAGACTTACAGAAGGAATTTCAATAAGTTATTCATATCGTTTAGATGTTCTTATTTTATGAATTATCAATTATTTTAATGGGTTGGGGCAATTTTTATTTTGGTCCCTGAACATAGTGTGACGAGGAGAACAAACAAAAAGACTCTTTATGTGTGGCAAAAGGTTCCAAACTCTTTGACCTTTTTAAAGTAATTTTTAATCTTATTAGGTTTGATGATGTGTACTTATCAATTGATATAGTGTATTATAAATAAGACACCAATGTCATACATACGTTGGTTTATGTGACTTTTCAATCTTTTGTATGTATATATGTGGAACAATTTATACGAAATAGTTTCTTCAAAATTTAATGTTTTATCCCACTATTCATTACAACATCAAAACTCAAGCTTTAAATAATTAGTACTATTATCCAGTAAGCTAAGCTGTCACATATGCCTCCTGATGCACATTCAAACATTTTACCTGTAATCTTTAAGCCAACCCAACGGGTAATCAATGACCCCAAAGCTAGAAAGCTCAAATGCAACCCGAATTGCAAAAAACCCACAGCTCTAAAGCCCCAACAAAATCTTCTATCTCTGCTCCTAGGATGACAATGGGTCGAGTTTGGGTCCGTCAAGATCCAAGACTCAATCCGAGTATCAGGTTTGATTTGATTCGGTTCCAGTATGACCCAACCCACTACCATCCTAGGAATGACAACGGTCGATTCTGAGTCCATTTTTATAAGAACAAAGACTCAATCAAACCTTGGGTCAGAACCCAGATTCATTGCCATTCCTACACGCTCCTTGTGTCTCTAACCATGCAAAACTCCACAATCACCATAAAGAAAGAAAGCCACCAAGATTCATTGCGCAATGCAAAAAATCGTTTTGTTTTTTTTTTCCTTCTGTTTCTTTCACAGGTCATAATTATTCACATCATCTCCCACCAAAAAACGATTCACATCATCTCAAAAGTTACATTAGAGGTCAGAATACTTCCAGTGTATTCTGTATTTATGAAATTAACTTTTTGGGAAGTGTATTTGTACCTCTCTCCACCCTCCAATGGAGGTGAGTTCATGCATGAATCATTCAACATTAATCCACATGAGTGCTTGTCTTCTTGTCCCATATATAGTGTAATGTAATTGAACCAAGACGGTCGGTTCGGTCCCACTGCTATTACACTCACATATTTATTTTTAGCACTTAAATTTACATGTATGGATTGAATCCTCTAGTATCATATACGTAGTTGTGACTCTGTCTCCCTCCACAAAATTCAACTTCATCAATAATAGTACAACATAAGCAATTGGTTTCTCTGCTTGCTCCACTAACTCTTCTACTAAATGCACATTTCTATTTTCTGCAAGCAAAGATTTCATGTTATCCTGTATAACTCATGCAACAAAATGGGGTGATCTTGAATGAGTTTCATGTGTCTCAGGAATCAGGAATCAGGATTATGATATGACCTGATTCAACCGAAGATCACCTGAGGAATAAAACACTCTCCTGAAAGATAAACAGAAACACCGATTTCACTTCCTCTCTTTTCCTGTATTATGCCCTGAATTTTCCTGGCAGAATCAGCAGCCAGTTCGGTGGTCCGGTACAGGTTCACCTCCCGGAGGCTTGAGGCCTCGGCCAGCTCAAGAGGAAGTCCTCTAAGCTCTTCACAATTCCTAAGGCTAAGGTGTTCGAGCTTGGGAAAGTGATGGCTCGAGGCTTCCCAGATGCTTAAATCCGCGTATCTAATTCGCAGCACTTCAAGCCGGGGAAAACCAGCGCCACAAACTTCCCAGCGTCCCCCCACAAATGCATCATTCTTCAGCTTAAGTACTCTGAGCTTTTCCAGTCCTTCAAGGATAGACATATGCTTCCAATCAAGGAGAGTGTAGGATAGTGTAAGACTTATGAGGCTTGGTGGAAAGTTACACACCGCTGGAAGGCGAGAAAGCTTAGCATCTTCGGGCGCAGTATGCTGATCATTCAACAGCTTCAAGGTCTCCAGTCGATGCAATTTTTCCAATCCATCAAACGAGCACGTTTGGTCCTTGTCATCGAGGAGTACGGTCAGCAGTCCCCTGATGCCTAACTTCTTGAGATTGGGAGCCTTTTCAAAGACTGCTGTACAGCTTTGAGGCGACACGTTGAAAAGTGTTTGGAGATTCTCATTGTTGCCGCATTCCCCTGCCTTGAGTAGAATCATCGATGCATTGGTTTCTAAATGCCTGAGGCGAACAAAGTTCCATATATTTGGTTTGACCTTGAGGGCGCGCTTTGTTGTTTTGATTATGAGAGTCTGTATGTTCCAGATCCTGGAGATCTCTTCGGGAAGAACCATGAAGTCGCTGGAGAGGGCAATGTACCTCAAATGAATGAGCTCAGTCAGGAAAAATGGGAATCTAGTGAACAGAAGTGGCATGGCCTCTAGAGACCATAGGAGCTTGAAGGAATCTGGGATGAATGAGACCTTGCCTGGCTCCAAGACGGTCTCCTCATTCGAACAGTGAACAAATGTCCGGACACACGGACCGTAAGGTTGTGAGGAGATGAAACTACTCACAACATTGGAATGGATGGAGATCAATCGAGATTTAGTTAGATTAAAACTCGAACCTTTGCTCTTCTTTATTTCTTGGAGGAGGTTTACTCGAGCTTTATCCAAAGAGAAGTCGCGCACCATGTCATGCATCCGGCATGTCTTAATTTGTCCGGCTGGACTCAGTCTATCAACCATTACTAGATTTCTAGAGATGAGATCCTCCAAATACTCCATCGCTCTTTCCTCCAAGTTTAGCCCCGTTGTTTGTTCTATGAACCCTTCCGCGATCCACAGGAGGATTAGTCGATGCACTGGAATCTCAAAGTCTTCTGGGAACAACCCCACGAACAGAAAGCATGGTTTCAAGTAACAAGGCATGGCCTTATAACTTAATGAAATTATATGTCGAATCAAACTCTGTCGAGTGAGTCATCAGTTCGCAGTTCTGAAGGCTTTCGTAAACCTTTTTCAACGAAATTTCCATCACATTCTCATCACCTGTTGAAAATGATTTAGCAAGAATTCCACTTATTAGCATTATTCCAAGAGGACGGCCTCTGCATTTATCAGCAATACGTATCACCAGTTTCTTCGAATTCTGTGAACGTAGATCAGGCTTTCCGAGGGTTATTCTCATTAGTTTTCGACTTTCATGGCGATTTAAAGGACACAACTCATAGTATCGAATTGTAGGTTGCAGCATCATGGCAGTACTGCGGGTGGTCATCAGTATCTTACCGGCCTTGTTGCTCTTAGGAAAGGCAACTTTGAGATCTTCCCAGGCCTCTAAAGACCATACATCGTCCAAGACGAGCAAGAATTTATCCTTCTCTAGACAATCCATAACTCTCTGTGCAACGTGTAATTCTGTCTTGTTATACATGTCGACTGACATCCAGTTTAAGTCACGCAGAATGCTTAGGAATATGTCCTTTCTGTTGTATTCTTTGGAGACAGAAACCCAGAGACGAATTGGGAACTTGTATTTGATTCTTGGATCATTAAGAATCTTCCTGGCAAGTGTCGTCTTGCCAATTCCAGCTTCACCAACTATGGATATGACTTCTAACTGTGCACAGTCTCTGAACAGAATACTTATCATCCTATCAGTATCTTCTTCGAAACCAACCACTCTTCGTTCCCATACGCTTGAAAACTACACACAAGTACACAACAAATTCGAATTTTCACTTTTTAAAAATCACAGCAGGTTTATCATAAAAATTGAACCAATGAATATATAAATCTACTGATCTGTCAAAATGTCTGTTTGCTGATTCGGCAAGATTAAACATTTACATGTTCTGTAGTGATCAAACCTAGTATTTATTAAGGTATAATTATTACCTTGATAATTTGGGCAGGATTATTGAGTTGTACAGAGGACGACGGTGTTCCAGAATCAACTTGTTTCTCATGGCATATCGATATTCCTTTCAGGCATGTGCCTCTAAACTCATCCACCACGGCGGAGCTGAGAAACTCTGCCGGCGTGACATCAAAGGCCCTTAAGAAGTACCTTAGGGTCTGCTCATTAGCCGCTTGGCTTACAAAAGCCTCGATTGCATCCGCTGCTCTGTAAACTGCTCGACGGGTCATTTTCCTCAGGCAACCGCGGTTGTCCTGGAATTCAGCTGCATCTTTGAGGAATCCTTTGAACAATACCAGATTGTTCTCTGCACATTCCATGTTATCGGCCGCGGCAGATATCAAGTGAGGGTGTTCCAGGCGGAGCCGTTTCAGGCTCTGTAGCAGAAATTCCACGGCAACATACTCCATCTGCTTCAACTGTGAGAAACACAAGAGAATTGAAAAGAACACAGGGCTTTGATTCATAAAATCTGATGATATAGCATATGATTGATATGATGATGACAGATTTGTTATCCTATTTGTTGCATCGTCATTATTGGAAATTATATTGAATCGGATTAAACACTCTGTGACAATGACTCTTTACCTCCCATATAGACCAGGTCTTTGTTCCATAACTTGAAGTTCACCTCTATCAATGATCAAAGGACATTTTGTGTTTGAGTGTGTGTGTTTCTTTTCCACCCAAGTGGAATTTTATAACAAGAAAAAGGCACTAATAATACTTCGGGCTTCGGCAGCAAGTCAATAGTGAAGTCAACTCCTATTCCACAAGTGGCAATGGCTTCCTTCTCAAAATGGTTTTTTTTAAGCTTCTCATCACCATTAATGGCGTTCCCCTGAGTCCTGAGAGGCTGAGGCTTCACGAGTTCACTCAATCAGCTATGGCTTACGCTGCTGTAGCTTCACTCCTGCAGACTCTGCACAATCTCCCACCCGAAACTTACCCTGATTCCCAAATCAAAAACCTCCATGATAATCTAACCTCCCTCCAATCCTCCCTTGAGAAAATTTTCCCCGTCACAAGAACCCTCAAGGGCCCCGTAGAAACCCTAGAGTCCAAAATCCGCGACGCAGTCTTCGAGTCCCAAAACACAATTGAATCCCGAGTCCTTTCCCTGGAATATAAGCAAACCCCCGGAGGCTTGCCGGAAATCACTGAGGTCTTCGAAGGGATCAAGGCACGGGTGGAGGAGATCGCGAATTCCGACGAGATTAAGCGAACGGGTCCTCGAAAAGACGACTCTTTGATCGATGAACCCGTGTCTTCTAGATTCACTTCCAGAAGCAAGACTACTAAAATCGTGGGGCAGGAAGAGGACAAAAGGCGTGTGACGGAGGAGCTCAAGAGCGAAAAGGATGAACTCCTAATTGCGCCGATCCTTGGGGTTCCTGGGATTGGTAAGACCACTCTTGCTCGCAGTATTTATGACGATAGAAGTATGGAAGACGCATTTCTCGCTCGTGCTTGGGTCACTGTTTCTTCAGAATTCAACTTTCGTGAGATCTTTATGAAGCTTTTAGCTTCAATTGAAACCAAAGGTCAGAAGGGGGACGAATCCATCTCCAACAAGCTCGGCGTGAGCCGTGAAAGCGACGAGAATTTAGCCCAGCGCCTGAAGCAAACATTATACGATACACGATATTTGGTTGTGGTTGATGATGTATGGGATGCGAGCGCTTGGGATAAAATTAAGGAATATTTTCCAGATAACAAGAATGGAAGTCGGATCATTCTCACCACAAGATTCAAGAAAGTTGCAGACCATGTCAGGTCCGGATTCCGTCTCGAGATGAAACCTCTAAACCCCAAGAATAGTTGGATCTTGTTATGTTACAGGGTGTTTGGAGATGGGAATTGTCCTCCTAACCTGGAGAATGTTGGAAAGAAAATTTCTGAAAGTTGCAACGGTCTGCCCCTTTCACTGACCGTGATTGGTGGTCAGCTGTCCCAGGAAAGAAAGACGGTCGGATACTGGAACATTGTTGAACAGGACTTGAATGCTGCGGCTGCTAATAAAATCGTGGGGCAGCAGAAGCTCTTCAATCAAGTGAAGGCAGAGCTGGATAGTCCTGAGAAGAAACGCCAGATTGTCACGGTCGTTGGAATGGCTGGGATCGGGAAAACTACTCTTGCTCGTAGTGTTTATAAGGAGAAGACGCAGTACGAATTCCCTGTCCGTGCTTGGGTGAAATTGTCTTCGGAATTTAATTTCCGTAACGTCTTCAGGGAGCTTCTGGATTCGATTGAAACCAGCCATCAAAAGGGCTATTATGACTCCATTTCCAATGAGACTGGTGTGAATCATGAACATGATATGGATGTAGCCGAGTGTTTCCGTAGAGATTTTCTATATGATAAACGATATTTGGTCGTGATTGATGATGTGTGGGATGGCAAGGATTGGGATAAAATAGAGCGATATTTTCCAGATAATGGGAACAGAAGTCGAATTATTCTCACCACAAGAAGTAAACCAGTTGCAGAGTATGTAAAGCCGTCTGGCCCTCATCTTGAGGTGGAGCGTTTAGGTCGCGAAGATAGTTGGACATTGTTAAGTTCTCGGGTGTTTGGAAATGGGAAATGCCCTCCTGAGCTCGAAGCTGTCGGAAGGGAAATTGCCAAAAAATGCGACGGCCTGCCCCTATCACTGACAGTGATTGGTGGTAAGCTTTACCAGGAAACAAGAACACCTGAGCACTGGAATAGGGTTAAGGACGATAAACATGCTGCTGCTGCTGCTGAGGACACAGACGGCCCTGATGATCGTTACTTAGAGATTTTGACTCTAAGTTACAATCACTTGCCTTGGAAGCATAAAGGGTGTTTCCTTTACATGGGAGCTTTTCCAGAAGATAGCGAGATCCTGATCACCAAGCTCGTTAGGTTGTGGGTTGCCGAAGGTATCCTAAAGGCGTTGAAGGATTCAAAAGATGCGACCATTCAAGCTGTTGCTAAAAAGGAAAACGACGCGACCTTGGAAGAAGCTGCGAAAAATCTCTTGACAGAGCTTATTGACAGGAATCTCTTCACAATTCGCAAGTTTGGTCCTGATGGAAAAATTAAATCATGTGGGATTCATGACAGTCTGCGCGAGATTGCTGTCAGAGAGTGCGGAAAGGAGAAGTTCTTTCACGGAATTAAGAGGTACTCGAATCCACTTGGGAAAGAAACGGACGCTGAGAAGTATAGGCGGCTGTCTGTCCATAAGAACATTCTCATGTGTATGGAGGAAGTTAACACATCAACATCTTCCGTGAAGTATGCTCGTAGTTTTCTTTATGCCGGAAGGCATCATCATCATCCTTATCCATATGATATAGCTTTTAAGTACCTTAGGGTGTTGGATGCTCTCACTGTCTATTTTATTGAATTCCCAAATGTAGTAGTTGAGATGCTTCACTTGAGTTATCTGTCACTTACCTACAATGGTAAGCTTCCATCGACGATAGCCAAACTTGGAAAGCTTCGGGTCCTAATAGTTCGCCAGCATCCCAAAATCATATTCTTAGGCACATCAATTCTTCCCAATGAAATTTGGACCATGCCAGAACTGAGGCATCTCTTTTTCACTGAAACTGAATTGCCCGATTTTTCTGGTGTAGATTTTCTTGTGGAGGACTCTCCTCCCCTTGATAACCTTCAGTCTCTTTCTAGTGTCAATGCTGCTTCTTGTAGGTTGGAGGTTCTTGAAAAATTTCCCAACCTGAAAAAGTTGGTAATGTGGCTTGCAGCACCACCGCGAGAACCAGAACGATTAGATTTTCATATTCACACTCTTGAAAAGCTTGAAATTTTCAAATTTACTGTCCTTAATCCTATTCCGGGCTCTAGGATTGAGTTCAATCCTGGACTTGCTTTCCCAAAAATGCTGAGGAAGTTGTGCTTAAGTGGCTGTGGAATACCGTGGGAAGACATGTCGATTATTGGACAGCTAGAACATCTTGAAGTGTTGAAGCTGAGAGAGTTTGCCTTCCATGGTTATCCCAGAGAAGTAGACGAACAAGTTATTGAAGATAATGATGATGAAGAAGAAGAAGATGACGAACAAGAACAAGATCCCGAAGAAAAAGGTAATGGCTAGGATTTTTATTTCATTTTGAACGTCTTATACAGCGAGAGCAAAGTAGAGATATTGAAAACTCACCCAAAATATCAAGTACCATTTCCCAGAAATTATCGGTTAATTCTGTTGAATGATTCCTTGGAACAGTGTCGGTGTGGAAACCAAAGCCAAGGGAGTTTTCTGAACTGAAATATCTGTTACTTGAAGCCTTGGATTTGGAGGTGTGGGAAGCTGAGGATATCCATTTCCCAAGCCTTGAAACTCTGATCATCAGGCACTGCTATGACTTGGAGGAAATTCCTGAAAGAATTGGAGATATAGGACCCCTGGAACTGATCGAAATGGTTGATTGCAGCCCCAGTGCTGTGGAATCTGCGCGTGAAATCAAGAGGTTACAGGATGGCAACAAGAAGGAGAACGGGATGAGCCTCCAGGTTCGCATTTACTCTTCGTGGGAATAGGAAAAGGTTCCGGTGAGGGCTGTTTTCGCCTTGGCAAGGCAAGGTAGAAAATCCATATCTATCTATCCTGCATATGTGTTGAGCAGTAACTACTAACTAGTACAGTACTTTTTAGGTTTCATTCTTTTGGAAATTTTATGCAATCCATCATCATATGATATCCCTGTTTTGCCATGTTGTAGAAGCTGCCTGAGCATACTGACTAAGAAGCTGTTCTCCCAACTTGATAGTGCTTCTTGTTGCACGCACTTGTATATTGTGTCGGTACTACAATTGTTGCCTCGTCACTTGTCCTGTAAAACTCTGAGTTGGATGGTTATAACTTGTAAAATGATCAGTGTTTGCTTTGCTCTCTTTTTGCCTTGGATACTGAATTTATTTTAACGATACAGATTTTTTTTTGATATACACTACAATAGTCAAAATTTACGGGTTTCGTTAGCTGTTCATTCAATTTGTAAATTGATGGTTGGAATTTATGTCTCACTTTCCTCTTTTGTCCGTCCCAACACTTTTGTCACATTTCTATTTTTGAAAATTATTAAATATTAACCACAAAACATACTCTTATCACATCACATCAATAAATAAATTAATTAAAAATTCAACATCATTACAATCACATCACTTAAATTCCTACTTTACCCTTAATTTATACCTTAATCTACCCCTACATTAAATACTAATTATTCCCACATAAAATAATGTGCCCAGAAGTTTTGAGGCACTTCTAGCGGGACGGAGGGAGTACATTTGATAAATTACTCTCAAATTATAATTTGGTACTACATTTCAGGAACAACTTAGTTATATTTCAATGGCGTGATAGGCTCTTCGAGACCAACATTAATAACAACAAGCTATAGGGAATGTTTGGGAGCGAGCGGATCCGCTAGTAGATAGCAGATTGAAAGAGCAGATTATCTCATAATTCTTTCTCCGAATCCGCTAGTGAATCCGCTAACTCCCAAATATCCCTATAATATATTTCAGTGACGGCTTTCGTGTATTTCAGCAACGTATTATAGTATATTTCAGCGACGTGCTATAGTATTTTTCGACCACTTGATGATGTACATTTCAGCGACTTTGTAAAAGTTGCAACCCCAATTTTTTGGTTTAATATATTTCAGCGATGAGTTGTGTATATTTCAACAATATACCATTTACAACCTTATATATATTTCAGCGATTATTCCATTATACTATAGATTTTTTTGGACAACTTTATCCTTTCCACTTACAACCCTTGGATTTAAGTGAACGGTTGTTATTATTACCTTTATTTGCTGCGGATTCCATGATTGCGCGAACCCGAAATTTACAATACAATAGTACATTAAACCAATCACATCTAAAATGAAGATAATTTTTCTTGGCATATAACCAGCAAATTGAAAGCATATAATTCCAACAATGTGTTGTGCATGATAATATCCGGACAAGTCTTCAACTTCCACCCAATACTTATTTAACTGATCCAAGATTAGTACCAACATACTACAATACTAACAAATACAAAAAAAAAACGGAGGAAGTATGATGCAACAGCTAGAATAAAACAAAAAGTAGGAGTGCATCAATGAGCAAACCAAAGGTATTCCCTAAATAAGGCATCAGCCGATTTTATGACAAGGTTACAATATAAAATGCACCTAGACGATAACCCAATCTAACACCACCAAATGCATGAAGACTACTCTTACTCTCTTAGCAATCTTAGCTTCTACCAGCAATGCATTCCCATATACAACAAGTACAATATGGTTTCATTGTACTATTGGTCGTCAATAGACTCAACTATGTGCCTATAATGCATTAACATGTACAGTATAGAACATTAGATCAACTAAAATACACAAGTGTATAAAGTGCTTAAGCATATCTTCCGATCCAATCCATTTTTCTCAAGAGGGAACTTGGAAATCAAAATCATGGATCTCAATGCACTCGAATTTATATCCACCGGAAATAAAAACCGGCCCACAATACCAACTTAACTCAGCACAATAACAAAATATTCTGAGCCCTTATCCAACTGTGTCTCAGCATAGCAAACAAGGTTGTAATAAAATGCCACTCTAGTGAATGTCTAGACTACCCTTTTCATTCCCTTTATATTGGTCCAAAAATAATTACACTAACTGTCAGCTTTCCTGTTTCATAGCTACATAAAACAAATGAATTTACCAACCGACGCTAGATACAACATTAGTACTTTAAATTACTCAAAAAACTGCACCTACCTACTCGCGTGTATTCCTCCTCCTTAATTTGGTGGTGAGAGAAACAGGGACAGATAATAGCATAGCTCGACACTCATTGCCAGTCCATGTAAATGATTCCGTCGTCTGACCCCAGCCAAGCGCCTAGAGCATGGTCGTCCCAGTAACATCTGGAATCTTGCACGTCTTTTCCACGATTCCAGAGGCCAAGCGATTGAGTTAAGATGAAAGAAGGAGCCGAAGGGGAAAAAGGAAGTAATGAAAGAGATGCATAAAGATGATTAGAGAGCAGATACCTGAATTTCGTGGCCAGCAGACAGCTTTGGGAACTGAATCAAGGAATTTATCCTTGAATAGAAGCTCACCAGACCTGATATCCCAGAGACGGAGATAGAAATCCTCTCCACCTGACAAGCACATGGTTGGTATCCAATTTCAATACTCAAGCTTAAGAACTCTTGCAAATAAAAATTGTGTTCACCTGACATGACGACTTTCTCTGATGGATCGACTCCAAGTTGTATAAAAGTATGTGAATTTTTTTGGCCTTCATAAGATTGAACTGGACCCCTCTGAAGCATACGGTGATCATAGAGCGAGATCTGGAGAAAGATTTGATTCCCATGTGCAATGTGAGATCAGATGTGCAAATTCTTATGCACCCCACCACCACTATTCAATTCTGATGAAGCATGTTATAACTTATCCAACAACAGAAATACTTGCACAAGATGGCAATGCCAAATAAATAAATGGGGAGCAAACTGAACACCCCTCCCCACGTTTTCCCCGTGAATTGACTTCTAGTTTGAGAGTCTTTGATTTGCGAACTGTGCATCTTATAAAATTGGTGCTTGATTATGTATCATATTTCAACATTTACAAGTCAGATATTAAGATCTCCCTGGAAAAGTACAGATAAAGGCAAATAACTCAAAAGATTTAAACCACAAAACCATGCCGCACTAACCGATCCATCCATGGAACTGGCCAAGAAGTATTGGTCCCAAGCTTTAAGAGATGTCAAACTACAATTCAAAAGATTTAAAACAAAAAATTACAGAAAATGAAATGTGTCCGGAAATAATCAAGTAATAAATGGGTAAAACAATTGAGAACTGATTAGTAGAAAGCCTGCAAACCAGCAAACTGATGATGGCATCTTTACAGTCGAATGGCAAACCGTGCTCTTTTTCATCTGCATAGAAGGCTTCAATTTATTATTGTTGGGTTACCGAAAAAAACTTCATAGGTAAATTTTGTGATTTGCTGGTGAATGCTTCACACAACCAAACTTACTTGCTTTTGGCGAGAATCAATAGTCATAATTGTCCCATTCCTCAGTCCGGAAATAATGCAATTCCTCTAAACCCAGCAAAGAAGATAACATAAATGGCAGGCAGAAAATGTGATATTTGCGTATGACATATTCTATTTGACGTACATAGAAGATTAATTGTAAGAAATGGGTTTCAGATACATGGGATTATTGCTTAGTAACCTATAATAATGCGAAGAGATGTCTCAAAAGTGAAATCACACATTCAAGGCAAATCAAAATATAAAGAAGTATGCCTAAAGGATGTTCAACTTAATTCCTTCTCGGTCTGGATTCTGGTTTGGGGTCATATTAAGAAGGCATTATAAGTATAAACTTAGTGCAATTGTCCTTGGATAGACTGCATCCTCGTGACCTAAGGGCGGAGCCTTATAAAGTGAATTTAGTTAGGTTTCATCTTGTGACAACCAATGTATAAGTTAGTAACAACCTTAGCCTAATAATAAACTGCTCCATAACTCACTTGATTGTGACAACCACGTAACAAAACTAATTAGTTTCCACATCTTGCTATGCATGCACCAGAAGTGATAAACCTGTTTGTTATCAAATTACTGGATTTAATTACAAAGGTTGTTGAAGTGTCCCACATCGATAAATTGGTGGGATGCCTCTTGTTTATATGGATAGAGGCTACTCCACCTATTTTCAATTAATTTTGGGTTGTAACCTCGTATCCAAGGTATAACATGGTATCAAACCCATGGGTACCCAGATTGGGTATGTTGTCGATCATGGTTGTGGGATTCGATTTCGAGATGTATATCATCTCGAGGGGGTGTTGAAGTGTCCCACATCGATAAATTTGTGGGATGTCCACTGCGAATTAATTTTGGATTTAAACCTCAAGAAAGGGTAAATTTCATAAGAAAATAGTCAACCAATGTTCTATCACATCACATCTAATCTCATAACAATATTGCAAAATGGTACACGGCACACCCATGAATCACATCTAACTAAATGGTTCATCACCAAATCGATTAAGCCTATTCGATAACAACGATTACACAACCTAAGTATGGGGGTGTGAATTTTGCGAACTTGAACCATGAAGAATGTACGCTAAAATTGTAACTGAAAAAAGAAGTAAATAAAGGACATTTTCATTTCATCCTTCCATTCCCTCGTGTGCAACTAAGCACCAGTGTAGTAGTATATTTTTCCCCTCTCCAACTCAAATTTTTCAATAGATCTCATGATCAACTTCACAATAAGACCTAGTCGGGTGACCATGCATGCAATACACACGATTGGAAAGTGTACCAGATATAATAAGTTTGTAATGGCTCAATTTTCATATACGTATACAGTATCCAAAAAGTGGATGGGTCCTACTAGTGTCCTATTTTAACTAATTTCTAAAAAAGGGTTATGCATGGAAAATAGAGGTGGTGTTATATAAGAGAAGTCAACATACAGTTGTTAATAAAAACTAGTTTTAAACCAGTGGTTGAAATTCATCCTAAACTACAGTTGTTACTTACCGATTGATCAAACTGTAGGGACAACACGTCACTTTTACAACGAAGCAACCAAGAAGATAATCCAGTATCCATATGAAGCAGCAAGACTCCCTTCCCGGTTCCTGCAAAGACCCAAGGCATCATATTACATATAACAGCATGTATGACATACAGAATCATTAACTTTTCCACACCAAGAAATCCATAAGTACGTGAACTTGAACAGGAGTTCAGAGCAGCTGCAGAGGAACATTGCATCCAGTATATTGTTAAAAAGCATCATGCAACTTATAAGAAAGTGAATTCACACTTTTCACATGTTACACTATCTTCAAGCAGGGACAACTTGAAAGTATCAACCATATGAAAGATCAATCATTAAGCATGCCAATGAAACAAAGGGACCATCAGCTTGCAATTGTACCCATTGTCATCAAATCAGTTTTTAGCCTACTGTGTGACTCAGCTATATAGACAATATCTCGTCATCAAATGCATTCAAACTACACATTTTCAATTTAAATTTTAAAAATAAAAACTTGTATTTTTTCCAATTCCAATTTTTCCTAGATCTTCCCTTTACTCTTTGATATGAATTGATGAATTAATATATTCTAACCTCCGCACTGGGAACACTCACTATCCTGATTCTTATACATAAACGACGAGAGTGTCTTAAAAGTATGTATAAATTATAATCTTGCAATACAGCACAACATGAAACACTACATATTACCCAATCGGGGATAATGGCACTCATTTAAGGGCATGTTTAGTTGGGGTAATCAGGTTGGAAGTTGGATAACCGATTTAATGGCACAATTTCATCCAACTTAATCACTTGCTTCTTTAATGGAGTTAGCCAATTGATTAAACAAAGGCCTATGATTAAAAAGCCAAATTGTACGATAATTGATTCCAGATGAGATGTGATTAAATTATCATAAAATGTCCACTAGGGCTTTCAATCATATTATTAGAAGTAAACCAGGCCTAATGGTAAAATGAATAAAAAGGAAAAAGAACTTACCGATTGCAGCACGCCATCTTTCAGGATCACAGTCAGCAGTCCAAAGAGTATGTCTAAAAGTAGCAAGCTCATGAAATCCTTCCTCAGGCATGGGAATACTAGCTTCGAAATTAAGAGGTTTACTTAAATCTAGCAGGTGGACAGATCCAGGAGCACATTCCGATCCTCGAGTTGTTATCCTGTTTATATGTTAAAGTCTTGCAGCATAATGAATGGATGACTACCAGGAATTATATAAAATTAAAATCCACCAATAATTAGCATGCCTCAAATCAAGCACTACTCTATGCTAATTTCAACATTACCCAAAATGATGCAATTGGCCAATAGTATGAAACTTTTGTGCAGTTTTAACGAAGTCTTTCCTCTTCTGAAAGTTGAAATGCCTAGATATATTTTGTTTCTATCCAAGATGATGTCATAATAATTCATAAGTAGTTCTGAAAGGATACAAAAGATGTTTTGGTAATGTGTTGGCTGGTGCAGAACTCATAGATGCCTTAATACAAGACACATCTGATGACATATATGTCTTAGCTCCATATGAACTCCCAAGGTGTCTCAATAACTCTCTCTGCCTGGGTACTTGGTCCAGAGGCCGTACACAATCTGCCTGGTAGATTTGTTCGGGATCTATGTCTTCTTGAGTCATGCCAACTTGAAAAAGACTATTAGGGATGAGTTAAAAATAACAGCATTTGATACAGAGGAAAGAATAGAGAATCCAACAAGCAGAAAATACCTTAACAAGAAAGCCACAGTTATACAAGGAAAACAAAGCTAGGATTTCCTGCTTTTTCTCTCTATACCAATACAATAACAATCTTTTTCTTTACATTCTTGTGTCATATCTATTTCAGAAAATTGATTTTAGCAGAACAAAAGTGTTTTTAACAAGGCTAGAGACTTCAAAACAAAGATAAGAATGGACTGCATACATGAATAATTGAAAAGAGCCCACAACAAATGTAATATCCAAGAAGGATGTCATCAGAAACTATTCAATGCTTGTGTGATTAAAATCCATCAATAGACATATAACTTACCACAATAGGCCATTTGCACCACCACTAAACAATATCTCTCTTTTCATTAGACCGTGTGACAAGGTGACATCAGCTACTGCATGTTCCAATGCAATATTTGACATCTTTTTGGTCCCTTTATATTTCCATACCTGCAAGGTTGCTTAAAATAGTAAGTTGAAACTTCAGAGTTATATTGCTTTTGAAGTTATAAATTCAATAGCTTAATGATAAAATATAATTGGCGATAATAAAAGAGTAGACCACTTTAGTGTCAAGCATGTGTGTATTAATTTACATATACAACAAATTATATGGTAAAAATAAAACAAGTGAATGGAAATGAAACAAGAATAATTATGCTTCCATTAAGGCAAAAAACTAATGCTGTGTACGGTTTTAACTTGGAAGTTGGAAGTAATTCGTAAGAAAAGAAACCTTAGGGTAAAAGAAAAGAAATCAAATAAACTCAAACCTCTATGGTGTTTTGTTGAATGACTTTATTGTAGATAAACTTGACAAAATATAAATTCTAAGTCTAATTTACAAATAATCATAACATTAAAAATAATTTTTTTTTTTTTTGGGGGGGGGGGGGGGGGGGGGGGGGGGAACACACACACACACTAAAACATATACACTCGCTGATCTCAATATGTATCTTTCTAAGGATTTAAACTAACGTTTGATTAATCCCTCTCTGTGAATGTTTTTTCCTTAGCTCAAATTCACATGAATTAAGGAATGCATTTACTAGGATACTCAATGACAATACACCTAAAAAAATAAATGAATATATAATAAAATAAAATAAAATACTTATTGGGCCCATTTCACTTATTGAATAAGTAAAATGGTCAATAAGTGTGTTTCTCACAAATAAGTAATAAGTGGAAAGTCTTTATTAGTTTTCACTTATTATAGAATTTCCCTTATCACTTTCCAATATATAAATATATAAAATATAGTAACTATACATATTATGTATAAATATAATACAAAATATTATGTTATATATTAAAATAATAATAATATTACAATATTATTATAGTAAAAAATAATAATAAATTACATAATTACTTATGTATATAAATATTTATTTTATATAATATAATTTTTATAATAAATAATATAGTATATAATATTATTATTAATTCAGTAATTAGATTTAGCATATAAAGTAACACATTTATCCATTTATTGATCAGCACTTAGCATAATCACTTATCAGTCAGCACTAAAATATGCAATCAGCAATATATCACTTCTTGAAAAGAACAACACCTAAGGAAGAACTAAATGAGTATTTCCTCAATTTTCCTCAACACTCTAGGAAGGAAGTTGATTTCTTCTCTTCGAAAGAAAATTTTCCCACAAGGTCTCATTTTCTTACGATGTTACTTGTCAAGCAAACATCAAAATTACTTCCAATTTTTTTTTTCTCTATTTCTACTATATCTTTAAACATATTGCAAGTAAAATAAGAACTGCATTGCCAAAATCAGAACAAGTACACTTTTTGGATCCTGTTCCCTTCTATAAACAAAAAAGCCTTCATGAAGTACATTTACCAGCATGCAGTCTTTAGTAAGTTGAGCCAATCTGTGAGCCTACTCAAACCAATCCCAAAGAAATTCAAAGTTCAAAGAAGTTCAATCTGTTATTAGAAAGCTCACAAGCATCAAACTTCTAAAACATTTTAACATCATTACAACATGCCTGATGCCACCAAATCACAAAAAAGCACATCTTGTATCTGCTTTGTCTCTGTACAAGATATCGTTATATTCATGAACGGTATTCTGTAATTAGTAGAATCCAACAGGAGTTGGGCAATTATTCCCTTGGATTTCAACTTTGAAGCTTGCCCAAGAGATTGGTCAGCTGCTAGAATTAGTAGTTAACTAAAGCAGCCCTAATAATCTGACCAGTCCTCACTATTTCCTCTTGCTTTATGTTTACTAAACATTGTAATCACCTACACCAGGTCATTCAATAGTTCTAATTATATATTTTTATGCCACAAGGGACAAGGCATTTAAAAATAAAAGCAAAAACAAAAAAACTAACTAAAGTTGTATTCTAATTCTTGATTGAAAGTGTACAATTCATAGTTTGCTTAAGTTAGGATAAGCAGGTTCAACAAGCATATAATATTATATTTAGGCTCAAACTTGAACCCATAACTTTTGTTGAATTCAACTTGCTTGCATCCCCAGCATAAACACTAGACCACCTTCTATCATTGGTGCTTTTAAAATAATTAAATACTATCCAATCTATTATTTCACACATGCATCAGAGTGTGCTTCACTAATAATAATAAGGATAGCAATTCTAAAGCACCAACAACGTATGGTGATATCATGGAGAATCAAATTCTTACAAAAGGTTTTGATGCATGTCTCTTTCGGTATTCAGCTTGCATCCTTACCTTCCCCTTGCGGGAAGAGATCATATTTCCACATAATTCCCGTGCCTGAAGAAGCTCCTCATGTCTTACTTTAGTACTTTGGCAGAAGTCATCAACCTGTGAATTGACGTCAAAAAATGACAGAGCAGCCCCAAGATATACAAAAAGAGAGCAACAAAGCAATACTCTGCATTATATGCATGGAAGGAAAGTCAAAAACATTTATAAATTGCCTTCACAAAATGTGTAAGTTAAATGTACGAGCATAAATGGAACATATTGTGGATCTGCCAAACAATATGGAGGAGTTGCTAGAAGGAATTATATGGTTAAGAGCCCCATCATGGCACCAAAGTGAATAAGCAGAATAACAATCTTTCTTCAAGCCAAAAATTGAAGTATGATTTATTATCCTTGCTCCCAATACTCCATGTGACTATGAACCCAACTAATAGGAATCTGTCATGAGTAAGTGAGACTTAAGTTGTCAAATATTATAGAATTTAAGTTTAAAGCATGCATGTTAGTTGGACACAAGGGAGATAGTAATTGGAACAGAGGACTTTATCTAGTGGTAAGGCAATGTCCCAAGTTTGTTTCGAAGTTTTCCCTCACAGTCTAGTTTCTTTTTTTTTCTTTTTACCTTGATTCTGTCAAAAATAGAAAAGACTACTGCCATATGCACTAGTTAATCACAGAGCAGTCAGCTTGTCACCATTTCCTGGAAAACTTGCGACATAACCACCAAAAGACAATGCTCAAGACACCTAGGAAACTAACAAGGCAGCCGCTAACATAAAATTGATACTTATTCCATATATCAGTAGGTATACTCGCACAGCTGACCTACAAAGGTTTGCCTAATGGATTGATTTCCATCAAAGAGGAAAAGCCAGGTTTTTTCCTTCTCCAATTTGAAATCACCTTCAAAACCAAGTAACCCATAACAACAATGATGGAATCGATTATTTCCTCGACTTGAAACCAAAAAGCCCTCTTCTTGAACAGAAAAAAACGTAATTCAGGAAGCCTAGTTACTATTAGGCCCTGAAACGCGTAGTAAAAACAGAAAGTACCTGTTTGGTCTCGGAGGGCGGTGGTACAGAGGGAGGAGGTTTTCGAGAGGAACCCGGAATAGGGCCTTTATAAGGAAAATATCTATTCTTCTCAGCATCATAGTAAAGCCCAGGAAGCTCTGCGGCTGAATACGGGAATCAATCAGAACAGCAAGAGACGTAAATTATGGGAGAAGAGGCACAGAGAGAGATAGAGAGACCTTTGGGCATGATAAAGAAATAATGGGTACAGTAACTGAAGGACGGTCGGCGGCGAGATATCGGAGGAAGCGGTTCAAAGGTGCAGGTGGCGCGTCGAGTTTGAACAAAAACCTAGTACCTTCCAACGGCTGCCCTCTCTCTTACCCAATTTTATTTGTTGATCTCGAACTGTCGAGACATCAAATACTACTACTACCTTCTAGTTCAAAAGTGGAGATTATTTAACTCTTTATAGTTTTCTATTTTGTTACCGACTTACCGTATAACTTGATGAAAATTACTAAATTAGCCTATTTTACAAATCATTAAGAAGACCCATACAAACAAAAACACCACATAATTCACGCCACCCTCATCGAAAAAAAAAACACACCACATAATCTACTAAAACTCAGTTAGTCTAAATGCTAGGGGTTAAATAAAGATATAGGGCATGTTTGGAAGCCGCATATTTAAGAGCATATAGCGGATTGAATCAGTATATTCTCTCACAATTCTCTCTCCGAATCTATTATCTGCTAGCTGATCTGCTGACTCCCAAACATTCCCATAGTATAGGAGTCAATCCTTCATCCTTCAATAATTTTTCGAGGTTTTTTTTTTTTTTTTTTGCTTGACAGCCAATAAAGGCTAGGAACAGAAACTAAAAAGAACAGAAACCAAAAAAGTCCCTACATAGTGATACTTTACACTCGTGGAAACCACGTGCCCAATGCATCTGCTGTAAGGAAAGGCTTTGCAGGGTCTGGAGGAAAGGCCCAAGTGGTGAAGAAAAACTTTCCTCATCGGCCCCGAATTTCGCAAGACAGTCAGCTACTAGAGGTGTCAAAACGGGCCCGCGGGGCGACACGGGCCGGCCCGCGCGGGCCCCCGCGTTTTTGCGGGCTTGAACGGGGCGGGCCTAAATGGGGCGGGCTCAAAATGTCTAGGCCCGACCCGCCCCACATGCGGGCCGCGGGTTATGCGGGTCGGCCCGCGGGCTTTTTATTTAAATAATAATATTATTTTTTTATTTGTAAAAAAATAAAATTTGGATATATTTTTTAATGTATATATTAAAATTAAAATAAAGAGATTTATAATTAGTATTTATGATTATAAATAAGTAAGTGTGCATTTATTGGCACTATTTACTTTTATGTGGGTTTATTGAATAATTATTTAAAAGAATTTATGGTTATTCAATTTTTAATACTAAAGGAGTATATAATATTTCGCAAAATATAATATGTGTGACAAAAGTTTTATAATTAATGATTGAACTGATTAAAATTTTAGGTCTCACAGATGAAGTCTTTGATATTGTATTAATTAGGTAAGACTGTCTGAGCATAATTCATTAATTCTATATTTTATTAGGTAAGATTGTTTGGACATAATTCACTAAATTTAGTATTTTATTATGTAAGATTGTATTGGCATAATTTATTAATTTATATTTAAAAAATAAATATTTGTCTGCATACATAATTTTTAATAAATAGAATAATAAGGAATTTAAAACTTAAAAACTTGATACCCATAAATTAAATGAACATGGAAATATTAGAAGAGACAGATAATTCAATATGCAATCAATTCAATAATTTAAATGTTTGAAGACATTATGCTAAACATTCATACTAAAGAATAATAAATTCAATCGATGCACAACGTAAAAAAAAAGAAAAAAAAACTGAAAGCCCGCGGGTAGGCCCGCCCCGCTGCGGGCCTAACCCGCAAAAGCCCGCCCCGCCGCGGGTTGGGCCCGTTGAGGCCCGCATTTAAACGGGCCTCTAAAAGTTGAGCCCGTCCCGCATTTTTTACCTTGCGGGGCGGGCCGGCCCAACGGGCTAAGCCCGTTTTGACAGGTCTATCAGCTACCGCATTCCCTTCTCTAAAAATGTGTTCAATATGACATGAACGGAAGTCTCTTATAAGATCTTGAATCTGCATAATGATAGGATCAAGCCAATGGTGTGTAACCATAGGGGCATTAATCAATCGGATAGCTTCCTTTGAATCACATTTGCAACAAATCTCTTTAATGCCATAATCCTTGGCAATTTGGAGCCCCCTGAGAATGGCCGTCACCTCTGCTTGTAGAACAGATGCAGTACCCAAGAATCCCGTCACCCCCCTTCAACCAGCTACCTGCATAGGTGCGCAAGACAGCACCATAACCCACACGTCCCTTTGAAGCCAGAAAAGAACCGTCAGTGTGAAGGAAGGTGGTTGCCCAATGTCCCATATTCCAACAACTAAGTCTCTGCTGATATGAACCATGCATAGGATGAGGAGAATTAATGGCCATGGCATCAGCTAAGTGAGTGATTTACCCAGAAAAAAAAAAAAAAAAAAAAAAAAAAAAAAAAAAAAAAAACACATAATCTAGCTAGAATCTACTTACATAAAAAAAATCATGCGTAATAATTCATGAATCATGATCAATAAATAATGATCACTTCCAAATATCGGTAGGTATTTAGAACGTGCAACTCAATGGTCAAAACCTCAAATTTTTCCAATATTTTTTCAACATGTACAGCAATCCACCATTTTATTCACAATTAACTCTGATGATGATTCCTTTAACTTTGACTTTATATTTAAATAAGCCCAACTCACAGATTTTTATTGTTTTAATTAAATTTTTGTTATGTGGTATGATCAATGATCGGAACAGTTCTTATTAATGTCTATTTCGACTGTCAAGGACAGCCGAGATCCAAAATTAAAACGCTAGAAACTTTATTGTATTTCATACAAGGATTAGTCGCAAAATCACAATAGCTTAATATATAGCTCAGGACTACATAAGTACCAATCCCAGACATCTAATAGTATTGATGAACAAGACAAGTATCAATTTGAAAAATTAAAAAGGGAAAGAAAACTAGGAACTATTAGTCTATTACAGCATATATCATCATCTTATCGGAACACCTGAGAAGTACATGCACTTCTAGCGGGCAGATTTGGCTGTGCTTTTCTCCAGGAAAAAGAACCCAAACAACGCTACGATAGAGAAGGCAGAGAAGCATATTGAGGCGATATCCAAGGTGGCGTGGCGTCCTGAGATCGCCTTGATAGTGAACAAGTTGGTGGTCTTCTGTGGATCCGTGGTTTGGCCATACGCGACCTCTTCGTTGGCGGAGTTATGAACATAAGCCCTGATGAAGTACGTTGCGCTCGGCACATCCCTTTTCACGGTCCAAGTAAACGCGTTGTTAGAAGCACTGTATGGTATAGAAACCATGTTGTGTTGGCAGGTCTTGTCTTTAGATAAATTGTCTTCTGTTCTCCTCCAGGCGCGATCCTTTTGGCTAATGGGCGCAAAGCAAAGCTTCGCCTTCACCGTGTGGTAAGTTGAATCTATTCCAGATGATCGGCTGACGTTGAGCGACCATGACACTGTAATGTTGTCTTCTCCGGCTTTTAGGACTATGAAATTGAAACCACAACTGTAAGGTTAAATATAGCCAACACTCTTCTAGTCAAATTTAAGCTAAATGAAATTAGCTTAAATTAGTTTATTCTAGTCAATTTAAGATAAATTAGCTTATTTAAACAGATAAAATAACTTAAAACAGTGTTCAATCAGCTATTTTTAAACCGTTGCAACTAGCAGCATTTTGAAATTAGCTTATTCTAGGTAAAAAAATTGCCTCAAAACTACCAAACATCTAATTTTAACTAATTTATTCTCAAATATTCACATAATCAGTTAACAGTTAACATCTAATTCCTAAACACATCAAATAAGCAATTGCCAACCCTTTTATTTTATTTTTTTTCATTTTAATTTATAAGCTATTTTCAATTTTTTTTTTGAGGTAGAACACATCCAAATTTGTTTTTTTTTAATTTTTTATTAAAACACATCTACTTTTCCTAGCCTTAATTGGCTGTAAAGCAAAAAAATAAATAAAACACATCTATATCATATACTTCTAATTAATCTTTAGGGTATTGTTCATCCTTTTATGTACTAAATAATCGTAAATCGTTTGTTTAAAAAACAACATAATATCTTAATTCTCTACAACATCACTTTAACTTTATGCACAATTTATTTTTAACAATATTCATACTTAACTTGTGTGTTTCGTTTATTCTATAGTGTTTACTGTCTGAGAAATTTATATATTAGTACATACCTTGTCCTTGTTGTACAGAGGCAGAGACGATGAGATTGTGCTGAAGAGACGAGAACGTGGCAGCAGAGCAGCTGGCGGCAACAATACAGCAGAGAACAAATGAAGAAATCACAAAAAAATCTTGGGATGCCATTTGCCTTTCAGTTCGAGGAAACTGAGGTTTAATTTCTAGTTAGTATTTCAGACAAAATAAGAGGACTGTTAGAATGCATGACAAGGGTTGAGTTTATGAGTCAATTTATAGAACAAAGTGGGCTGCAATTACTATTTGTTTTTTTATCTTTAGCAGATGTGGCTTCAATTTTTTTAATACACTACTTGACACAACAAGCACCTACGTTAATGAGTAGTGCTACTCGTACTCGACTCGGGACTCGGTTCGGAAAAAAGTCGACTCGTACTCGACTCGAGCTCGCATAAAGTCAAGTTTAAGTGTTTTAGTATTCGAGCATTTGAGCTCGACTCAACTCGATAACATCCTTGGCACACATTTTTATTAATCTTCATTTCATATTTTTCCTTACACTCCACTCTATTTTCTATTAAAAAATATGTACCACTTATTTAAAATATCTAAGCGAGGAAAAATAATCACTCTTAAAAAATTGAAATACATTTTTAAAGAATTTTGGTTCTATCTTAATTGTACAAGAACCAACACTATATTCAAATATCAAATTGAATTGTGTCTTTAAGATTATGATTAAAAATTCAAAATCAAATGTTAAGAAAAAATAAAATAAAATTCAAACTTAAGCTACCGACTCGAGCTAGAATATCCATAAGCTCAAGTACCATGATACTCGAGCTGGCTCAAGTCTTCTAGTTTTGAGGTTTCCAAGATATGCTTTAATCAATCAATGCTTGTCTGCTTGGAGTATACTAATGTGCTCTGATTATTTGTTAATTTTCTATTTAATAAAGAATTCATATTGGGATGGATGTTTAAGAATATAATTTTGTGAGTGGTTTAAGATTTATGTGTTTGGAAATCTGTACGGAAATTTAATATACTATAATGGATGTGTGTGTTTTTCATTAGAGTAAAATTCAGGGTGCAGATTTTCCACATTTATTTAAATATATAAATAGGCATATAGTATTTTTTTTTTATATAGCAACGAATCGAATGACTAAAGTGAAGGCATGATATTTAATTCCTATATTGCTCATTAACACAAATCTTTCATTGCATCCGATATGAAGTATTATTATGGGTAGAAAAATCAACTTTGTTGGTGGCAACTGGCAACTACTTCTTGCGAGTTGTGACTTGTGATATTCTATACTACACAATTTAATTAATTAATGATGAGATATAAAAAAAAAAAATAGAGAAATTAATTTGTGTGTGAAAATTGTTAAAGTATCGCACATGCATCATGCAAAACGACGAAACAAAGTCAACCGTGAAATGTGATAGAAGAGGGTAGGTTCGATGTACGGCATTCAATATTTCCTGTACGGAACTCTACTCCCCAACTTTATTATGGGGAAATTATAGATAAATACCTCTCATTCTAAGTTTATTACTTGTTCAGTACCTAGCACTATTTTTCTTCCTTTTCACTACCTAATTTTGTCTCTATATGTAAAGATTGTCAAATATGCCCCTTGTCAAGTTTAGTACTTTTGTCTTATAAGTATCGTACATATTATCAAGCAGTTTAGTATATGTGGAATTAAAAGACTTGTATATCTCTCTAGTAATTGTTGTACAGTTTTCAAACATTACTTTATAAATTTTATTTATGATCTTAAACAGAGGACGTAATTAATCAAAATATATGCCATGATCATTCACAGTATTTATCATTCAAAGTAAAATTTCTGGGTCTACCTCGCTTCCGTAGTATAAGCTTTGTGGTTGAAACTTTCTGATCGAGTCCTTCAACGAGTAACCTTCTTTCCTCGTCTGCTATCCTTCTTTCAGGCCTCCTGCCTTACTCCGGTATGCACGACTTCTCGGAAATCACTGTATCGATGACATGACTCTCACAATATGTTTCACTCACTCACATATATTTAGAATTTTGGTAGACTTTTAGAAAAATATACTCGAAGATATTTACTGGAATGATCAGGCTATTGTACTTAGCCGATCATCTTTTATTGAAAGCTTTTAAAATCACTCATAGTTTTACATCACACAGAGAGAACTAAAGATTACAAAGAAATGCAAGAGAAAGAAATACTATGGTAGGTATCTTCGCTTCTGCATCCTTCGTGAATCATTCCTCCTTTTATAGATGGAGTCTTGGGGATCATGTGGTTCAGAATTGATTTACGTGGCCTTATCTCCGTCCTTCCTTTTTCTTCCATTATTGAGATTCCATAGCTGTCATTTTTAATCCTTCATTATTAGCCGTCCTCTTTGTCTTGTTGTCTAATTACGTCATTGCATGCGTCTTTCTGCATTATTTTGTTCTTGTCTTCTTGTTCAATTGCGTCATTGCATACGTCTTGCCGCATTATTCTTTTCTTGGTGCTACATTGGTCCTCTCTGTCGTCACTGCTTATTTCATTTCGTTGTCTCTTTCCGAAGAAATGTTCTTGTTTTCAGGCTTGTGGTGGATTTCTCTACTGCTTTCTTCCAGATACTCTTGACTTCTTCTGAGCATTCAAAATTGTATGTGTCAAATTTCTGAATTAGTCCTGCTAAATTTCCTGATCTGAATCCTGGAGTGTTCAATTGCTCAATCATTACAATTTCTTCATTTCCGAAAAAGATTCCTGCGCCTTGGTTGTATAGTCTTTTCATCTGTTCATGGACAGCACGTATTCCCATTGCTCTTTTGAAGTGGATGTATTTGTCATTAAAGATTTCTGTTTTGGGGGTTCCATAGTCTTGAGGATAACTTTCTGGTTTAGTGATTTCTTCTGCAATAGCAAGATGGTAGGAAGAGTGTTTGACTTCTGGACTAATAGAAAATATTTTTAGTTTCTGGGTTTTTGGTCTTATGTTTAGGCCTTCAAGTAGTACAGGTAATTTGGATATTTCGGTTCGTAAAGGGGACAGGAAAATAGTTCTGATAAAACCGAATTTGAAACAGTTCGAAACAAAGTTCGGGTCGCAGCCTGGTAAAATAGTTACTTGTGGATGTAGGGATTTGGTGAATTCTGTGTAAAATGATGATTCTTGTCTGGGTAAGGAGTATATGTAGCTGCTCAGGGTATGGTATTCTGCTAAAAAGTTTCTTGTTTCAGGGCTAATGGGTGTTGGTTGAGGAATATTGTCGCAAAAATACTTCTTAGTTTCTGCAATGTTTTTCGACGAGGTCGAAGGTCTTGCATCCCCAGATTGTTTTGCTTGTTTGTCCTCTTTTGGAACAGGATTAGCTTTCCCTTCCTGGTTTGAAACACCAGTATTTAGTTCTTCAGGGGTATAAAAGTATTCTTCCATAGTAGTTAGTAATCCCTGCAAACATTTGTTACATTCATATATATCGTCATTGATAGTCTTATGTTCGTCCATAAAGCTTCCAACAATCAACTGTTGTAGCTTTAGTTGTCTGTCCATAGTCGACTGGAGTAGTTTTTGTAGTCGATCTATTTCATTGTAAATGTGGTCAGTTAGACCAGCATCATCCCATTGTTCATTGTTCTCCATATTCAGGGTTCCTGCTCAAAAAATCAGCTAGATAATTTTCAGTCCCTTTAATATATTCAACAGTAAAGTCGTACATTGACAAGAAAGTCTGATATCTTATTATTCTTCGATATTGGGGTTTATTTGGAACTTTATTGTAAATTAGAGGTTTTACTTGTGTATTGTCAGTTAATACTTTAAACTTTCTACTTAATAACCAAAATGAAAATTTATCTATTGATTTAATCACTGCAAGTAATTCTTTTTCATTTGTACTATAGTTTATGGCTGCTCCTTGTAATGTTCCGGATGCATATCTACAAATTTCACCAGTATCGGTTTTTAATAATCCTGCCCAATGGTAGTCTGAGCTATCGGTTTGTACTATTAAATTATCTTTTTCGTCAGGTAATCTTAACGGTGGTAATTTGGAGCATTCTTCTTTTAATTGTTTGACAATTTCAGTATGTTGATCATTCCATCCTATCTTATTATTTTTTCTTATCAATTTTCTTAGATCATTTGTCTTTTTTGCTAAATTTGATATAAATCCTTCTGCATAATTTAGAATTCCAAGAAATCTTTGTATGTTTAATTTATTCCTAAGTTCATCAGGCATTTTAACAAGTTTTGTACTTATATGTGGTTGCATTTTAATTCCAAGTTTATTTAATATTAGTCCCAAAAATTCTATTTCATCTTTGAATATTTCTGCTTTCTTTTCTGATAAAATTAATCCATGATCTTTACAAAGTTTTGCAAATATATCTAAATGTTTTTTATGTTCTTCTATAGTGTTTGAGGCTATTAGTATATCATCTACGTATACAAATATAAAGTTACTAAATTTTTTAAATGTTTTATCCATTTTTCTTTGAAATATTTGTGGTCCATTTTTTATTCCAAACGGCATAACCTTCCATTCATAGTGTCCTTGTGGTGTACTAAAGGCTGTGTATTTTATACTTTCTGGATGCATTTTAATTTGCCAAAATCCATTTTTACAATCAAATTTTGAATAAATAGTTCTACCTCTAGCTAATCCTATTAGATTTTCTTTGTTAGGTAAAAAGTATCCATCAAATATCATGTTTTTGTTTAGTTCCTTATAGTTTATTACTAACCTTGGTTTCTTTCTTATTTGTTCGCTACGATTTCTAACCAAGAAAGCTTGACTATTATGTTCTGCTATAGATTCTTGAATAAGGTCTAATTCTAACAATTCATTTATTTGTTTTCGAAGTTCTTCAATATCTTCTTGATTATGCATCATCGGTTGAGTTCTTATTATTATATCGTCGTTTTTCATTTTTAATTCTGCATATATTTTATTAAGATTCCATTTTTCAATTGGATTTTCTCCATAGTTTTCAGAGATGTATTTTATTGTCTCATGAAGTTCATATTTATCAAAATCTTCTGGCTTTTGAATTAGTACTTGTTTTTTAATTTTGTGAATTTTAAATTTTATGTAATAAGTAATTGGTTGTTTTATAATTTCTCCTTTTTCACCACGTTTCTGAAGCACTCTGTATGGTTTCCTTATTCTCGGAATAGTAATATAGTGGTTACATGCTGATCTAAGTTGAATATTATATCTATCTACTCTAAAGCTTTGAAATAAACTTGTAAAATCTGTCCCTAATAATACATCAATTGTTTTTACTGGGCTAACAAATACTTCTTGTATTGTAAATATTTTATTTCCTAAAATTATTTGAACATCTTTAGCTATTTTATTAATAATTAAACTATGTCCAGTAGCTCCATGTACTTCTATTGGTCTTTTATTTACTTCCCATTCTTTTATTAAATGTTCTTGTATTAATGTGATTTCTGCTCCTGTATCTAGTATAGCACATGTTGTTATATTTGTTTGTAGTATAGTTAACTCTAGGTATACTGTTGTTGGAAATCTAATTTCTTTCATATATATGCTTTTCCTATTACAAAAGCTTTTCCATTTTTTGTTTTTCCACTAAAAATTTCTCCTGTTATCGTATATTTGTTTAATGAGTCTAAAAACTCGTTGCCTAACAAGACATGATAGGTACTACTTGATGTTCCTTCTTCTTCTGTTACATAACATTTTACTTCTTCTATTAAGTCTGTGCCTAGTTTTATTGGTACTATTACTAATTCATTTACTCTTCTTACTTCTCCTTCAAAAGTAGCATATCTATACTCTGTTCCTATATGCTTTACTAATCCATTTATACATGTTTTTCCTATATGATTCTTACCAGCTCCAGTATCTACTAATATATTTGGTCCTTTTATCCAGTTTGTGCCATTATAGTATTCTATATTAATTCTCCATGTTTGGGCTTTTTGTTTACTTTTTTCGTATGGTATATCAATACTATGTCTTGGTTGATCAAGTATTAGATTTGTTCTTGGGCTATAGTCTATACTTTTTCTGCTACTCATTGTTCTTCCTATATAGGATAATTGTGGTCTCCTATTTTCTAATGGTTTTCCAATCTCTATTGTATTTTTCTTGTCCGCAAGATCAATTATCCAGTCATCTTGTAACGTTGGATTATTCAATTCTGGTAATATTAGATCTGCTATTGTATCTCTACATGCTTCATGTATTTCTATTGTCTTTTTATCATCATAAGGTTTTAGTCTATTGCTATTTAGGTAGCTATAAAAAGCACTATAATGTACTGTAAATATTTTACTTTCATTTTTCATTACATCATTCCTATGTACTTTTATGTATAGGGTTAATGTTTCGTCTATATTTTGATCTTGTAAAGATACACAATAGTTTGGGTAACATGTAAATAATAGTTTTTGGTAAATTAAGTTTCCATTAATAGTTCCTAAGTGTGAGTCTTGTGGATTTAATAATCTTGAATCATGTAGGCTTATTGTTACTGGTAAGTCTATTCCACTTCTAAATAAAGATTTTATTAGAATCTTTACTCCTGCTAAATGTACGTATTGTATTTTCTCTGTTTTCTTTCTACTTAATTTTTCTAGTCCTTTATTTATTATATCTTTTGTTAAAAGGTGCAGTTTTAGAGTAGTATTAGTGTTACATACATCTACCGTTTTTTCTAGTTCATGATATTCATGAATTACTATATTATTTCTTGAGAATGTTCTTGATAGTATATTAAAATTTGTATGCTTGAATCCATGTTTTAGATCTAATCCTTGTATTTTATTAATTTGTTCTGGACTTAAGATAGCTTTTATTGCATATCCTCTTTGTCCTTCATATTGTTCTACATATTCTATTTCTTTTGTTTCCTCTTGTTCTTCTGTGATTATTTCTTTATCTTTATTCATTTTCTACTTCAGAGAATTTTACTTCATATATCTCTTCTCCTGATTCTGGTTCACTTATACTTTCTAGATCTGATTCTATTTCTTTGAATATTTGTTCATCTATAAGATCATATTCCATAAATCTTACTTGTTTTTTCTTTGGTTTTGTACAATCACTTGCAAAGTGTCCTATTTCTCCACAGTTATAACATTTACATGTGGTTGGATTCTTTTTATTTTGTCTTTTATCATTTCTTCTTTTATAATATTTTCTTCCAAATTTTGGCTTAAAGAATTTTTTCTTATTAAAGATTTTAAATCTTTTTCCTTTCTTAAATTTTCTTTTTATTGGTTTAAATTTTTTAAATCTCTTATTTTTTCTGTATGATTTATTTTTTCCCCATTCAAAATTTTCTGCATTTTCTTGGCAGCATAAATCAGCAGCTTTATTATATATTTTAGTGTGGTCTAATATTTTTCTTTGGTAACATAACTCAGTTATTACCTGTCTTATTAATCTTATTCGGCTTCCTAAATTATTCGGATAGTCATTTTTATTTTGAATCCATGTTTTCCACATATATTCATCCCATGGTGATGGTAGTTTTGAAAATATAGAGTTCATGGTGTGTTCATTATTTTGTGAGCTTGTATAAGCTGTATAATAGTAGCTTTTAAACTGTTCAGAGAATTGATCAAAAAAGCATAAATCTCTTAGTCTTATTTTATTTAATCTTAGTAACGCTTGATCTCGTTCTTCTATTATAGCATTGTTATCTAAGCTCTGTACTCCTAGGAATTCTTCTTGTATGATATTGATAAATTCCTCTATTCCTGTGGTAACATCTTGTCCAAATCCTTGAGTAATTGTATTCATATAAGTTTGTTTTGTATTTGAAGAAATTCCTTCAAGGAATTGTGCCACATTTCCTTGGACTAAATTCCATATTTTTAATGTTTTTGCTCTTGACGTACTTTCTTCTGACATTAAATGTATTCTTATTATCTGTTTCCATTTTTCTAATTCTAGACTTGGCTGTTTAAGACAATCCAGGTTTAGGAATATTGCATCTCCTGGTCTCACATTTCCTATTCTTGTTTCCTTTAGCTCAAAATCTTCATTGTATTTCCAAATTTCTTTTTTAGAGGTTGTTTTTCTTATTGGAAAATTTCTTGAAGGTAAATTTTGTAATCTACTTTGATAATTGTCTACATTTTGTCTATTTGTAGTTTGATCTACTTCCATTGGTATAGTTCCTGTTACTCCTTCTCTTGGCAAGGTAGTGCTAGTTTCTCCAACTACTTCTGATGATGGTAAATATAATCTATGATTATTCATAAAGACTTTATGTTGATCTTCCAAATCGCTTTCATCAGTTTCTAATTCTGTTTCTGAAAATGTTCCTGTATATATTGGTTCTAAATTTAGTCGTTCTAAATCACTACTTAATTCATTTATTAAGTCTTCTATACTTGTATTCATTCTGTTTCTTCTTTATCTTCTCTACTTTCTAATTTATCTTCCTTTAGTTCTTCATTTATCTTTTTTAATTTTTCTACTTTGTCTATAAGAATTTTAATTTTGTTTTGTTTGTTTAGTTTTTCTATTTCTTTCATCATTACTCTATGATCGAGACTTCCTGGTTCTGGTGTCTTTTCCCATTTCGGTAGTGGGAGTGACTTTTCTAATTCTACTTGCTTTTGTGGAGTTTTAATTATTGTTTTGTCTATGTATCTTTCTATATTGTAGAGTCTTGTATCTAGACTTATCATTAGTTCTTTTATTAGTTCAATTCCATCTTTTATTGTTTCTAAATCTTCTAGATAACTCATCTTCTAATATTTCTTATGTTTCTAATGAAGTCGTTTACTTCATCTATTTCAGTTTCCCTTTCTAATTCTTCTATTTCTATTATTTCTAATTCGTTTAAATACCATTCTTTTATTAATTCCGATTTTTCTTTTTCTGGATCTATATGTTTTTGTATAATTACATATGCTTCTCTTTCATCTATCATTTTAGAAATCTTGAATTTTATTCTTAATAATTTTTGTTTCATTATTATGGTACTTATATCTTGTGGTTGTCTTTCTATTTCATGAATTTTATTAGTCAGTCTTTCTAATGTTTCATTTTCTAACTTTATTCCTGGCATTTTATTAGTCTTCACTATAATTTGATTCTTGATTTGAAAATTCGGGTGAAGGTGCTCTAGTAAACATGGTGTTATGTATTATATATCCTGGAAACATTCTGTAAGTTGTAATTTCATTGTTGATTATTGTTAATTTGACTTGTGATAATAACTCTTGTTCTTCATCTCTTTTTGATATAATTTGTATTAAATTACCATTATATTCTTCCGTTTCGATTATATAGTTTCCTATCCAAAGTAATCTTTTTCCTCTATTTCCTAGTCTTATTCCAAATTCTTCATCGTTTTGCAATCTATTTAATCTTCTTCTTCTTCTGTCTATGTATGTTTTTCTTTCTTCTATTTGTTGATCCATATTTTCTATTTCTCTTTGGCTTATTTCATGATCAGGATTAAATGTGGGTGTTAAAAATCTTCTATTATCGTTGGTTCTTATTTCTGTAAGTGGTCTTATTTGTGGTTCTAATCCTCTTATTCTGTTTAGAAATGCTCTTTCAATTCTTGCTTGTATCATCAAGCTATCGGTGTTATTTTGTGCATATTCATCATTCCTATTAATTATATAGTTTTCAGTATCGATTGGATTAATCGTACTTAGTGGATAATCTATTTCTTGATTTTCATCTAAAGGATATCTTGCTGTTGGAATATATTCTGGGTATAGTTGTTCTGAAGTATTTAATCTTAATCTTGACATATGATAGTTTAATATATAATCATTATTATTATGGTTATTCATGTTCAGATTTAATCGTTCTGGGCTCTGATACCAATTTGTGTTACTGGTTGTATTTAATCAGAAAAATAGTATTCACCATAATTACTTAAATTATCTGGTAATTCTTCATCGTAATTTTCACTATCTGATCCTATTCTTAGTAAAATTATTCTGTCCCAAAAACTTTTTTCTTCCGAATAGGGATATATCTTTTGATTATATTCAGTTAAAAATATAAGCATAGTATAAATAATGTCATTCCAATTTTCGATTCTTTCTTCCATAGTTTGTAAATATAGTCCATATTCATATATTAACGAATTTATTTCTTCTTGATTCATTTATTATCTTTTGTAAGTTTATTTAAAGATTTTTATTAGTTATGTATGATTTACTAGAGGTTTATTATTAAAGATTAAGGGTAGTATAATGATTTTTAAGCATTTTTTGTGTTTTAAGGGTAAAATGGGTATTTTTTCAAAGTTTTATCTTTCTAGGGGGTTTAAAGGAATAATTTTTTGATTAGGTATTAAAGTGGGTATAAGTTTGGGTAGGTGGGTATTTATTTGGTATTTGCCCCTTTATTATTCATACTAATAATTAAGTAGTGTGCTCCTTGTGATGTACGAAGTACTATTTATTATTGATTTTAATTTTATACATATAATATACTCTCCGTATTCAAAAAATTTTAACATTACATGTTTTCATGTAATCTAATATACATTTTTAAAGAGTAATATGTCAAATTTTATAAAATAAAAAATTATAAAACTTTAATATTATAAAACTACGTGGTTAGACGAATCTAACAAGATTTCACTTGACTATGTTTTATCTTATGTAACTGTGTAAAAAAATCGAATCAAAGTCACTCAATGAATAGTGTTTACTATGCAAACGTTAACATTATTCAAATACGGATAGAGTTGCTCAATCTCCAACCACTCTTGCTCGAAGATTCAACTTTCATGACAAAACATATACTCCCTCTGTTTTTTTATAACATTTTAACTTTTTTTTACTGTTCATTGTAGCACCTTAACTTTTAAATTACTTATTGCTATACAAGAAAAAATATAGTCAAGTGAGATCTTATTAGATTCGTCTCGTAGTTATTAATTATCAAATTTTTAGAATTTTTATTGTAATGAATTTGAGTTATTAATCGTTTAAAATATGGATTAGCATACGTGCAAATGAGAAACATTACACTTAAAAAATAGATGAAGTACTTACCTCCTTTTCTTTTTAAGTATCACGAACTTACATTTCACGTAATTCAATATATATTTTTAATCATCAATATTTCAAATTGCATACAAGTAAAAAAATTATAAAAATTTGATGTTCTAAATCTATGTAATTAGATGAATACAATAAAATTCCACTTGATTATATTTTATTTTATATAATTATATAAAAAAAATATGAATCAAAGTTACTAAATGATCACCGTATCACTTAAAAAGAACGAATGAAGTACTATTTTTTCTAACCGTGACACAAAAATGTACTTATCTCAACCGCCGTAGCTCAAATTTCGTTTTCTAAAAAAGAAGAGTTTTATTAAATAAATTTGTGAAAACGAAAACTAAACCAAAAGTCCTCAATACAGACAAAAAAATGACGGCACACATAATGAAAGTACACAAGCCTACGGAAGAAGGGTGGGATACCAAATAAATTGTCAAAAAACAATACATAAATAAATAAAACAACAGGACGAACGGACAATCCGGAGAAAAATATGGCAAACTTGATAATTAGTCAACCATAGACAAGAATATCATTAACCTTGGGTGTGGCTTGTATGCTGTCAACAGCACATACAGGCAATATGGAATGATGGCTACGCATAGAAAATGACGTCAGAGCAATGAAAAATGATGTCTGTGTGAAATGATGTGTGCGTATGAAAAAATAATAAAATATTATAAAATGGACAACATCATTTTTCATTGAGCTAACATCATTTTTCATAGCGTGGACATCATTTCTGGTCCTGCCTGTACCTGCTGGCAATAATATTGCCAGTACCAAAACCGGACTGATTAACCTTGGCATTTATTTTACCATTAGTATTTTAAAATTAGGCCTTAATTGTTAATTAGCTAATTTTTTTCGGTTATGGCCATAAAGGCGAGCTAAAAAAAAAGAAGAAAAAATGATAATAACAAAACAGGAACCACGGCCCCAACCAGCTCACAGCCTGGGAAACCTTCTACCATCCGCATCTCTAGCAAGAATCATCATCATCCCATCCGGAGGGAACGCCCAAATAGTATAGAACTGCTCATCCAACGCCGCCTTCCGAGTCAAGAAATCCGCCGCCTGATTACCTTCCCTCAAAACATGCATGATTCGACACCTCTAAAAATTGCCCCCTACTCCTACGAATTTTATCAAGCAACGGCCACAAAGGAGGATAATAATTCTTCTCTTCATGCACCAAATGAACCGCCACCATCGAATTCGAATACATGGTAACACAACGAGCTCCACAACTCTCCGCCAACTTTAGACCATTCCATATAGCAAAAACTTCAATGTCAATTATGGGATGAATCCCATGTTGTCCGCCTGCACCCTTTATCCAACACCCGTCGCCACTCCTGCAAAACACCCCAAACCCCAACCTCTACTGCCCCTTCAACAAACATCCATCAGTGTGAACTACCATATCCGTCTCACCCCTATCATTCCATCCGACCCATCTCATGCAGCCGCAGTTGTAGCAGACAGCGCAGCTTCCAACCGAGTAGCCTCCCACCACAATTGACTGCGTGAATGGCTCTTCCCCTCAAATACCCTCATGTTACGTTCCCTCCAACTCGTCCATAGAACTGCTAGAAACCAGGCCTTCTTCCTACGGTACCAATCTTCAAGCCAATGAGTAACTTCACTTCTCGCCAAGCCACTCCTCAGTCTCGTTTCTTCCATACCGCAGTAGCTCCACAATTCCTTCGCCCAATTGCATAAGAAGATGGCATGTTGCCAAGTATCTTTCTCCATACCACAAATTCCACATAATGGCGATGTTGCAACACCTCTCCTAAAGCGCAATACATTGGTGACAACCGAGTAATGACCCATGAGCCACATTAGCATGCCAATTTTCTCTGGTATCTCCAACTGCAACATCCAACTCCAACTCTTCAATCCACCACCACGAGGCTCAAGCAGATTATAGGCCGATTTAACAGTAAATTTCCCACTCTTGTCAAGGCGCCAATGCAGCAAGTCCTCCGCCAACTCATTAAGAACAGGGATCGGCGTCGTCTCTAGCTGGACATGTATTGCCTCCGGGATCCATGTATAGAGGTGATCAAGCTCCCATCTCCCATTACCGACTATATCTTTAATGCGTAACTCAAAATCATGTATGTCAACAAAGGGCATAAGCGGACCAAGAGCCTTGCCATCCCACCATGAAGAGTACCATAAAGAGGAATTACCACTGCTCACTCTTATGCCGAAGCCCTCTCTGAGCTCATCCGCTGTTCGAACTAATGATTTCCATAATTTTGATCCATGCCAATGATGCACAGGAAGCTTCTGGTACTGAAGCTATACTTGTCTCTCATTACCTCCACCCAAAGCTTATTATTTGATTTAACCAGGTGCCATACTTGCTTCCCTAAGAGGGCAGTGTTCATATTCCTCGTCATCCTCAACCCCAGTCCTCCATCCACCCTAGCCCGAGTCATCTTGCTCCAACTGACCAGGTGTAGCCCTCTCCCCACACCACCTTTCCAAATCCATCTAGCGATGCACGCATCAATGGCTTTACATACCCGTTGTGGCATCCAATGCACTTGCATCGCATAAGCCGGGATCGAAGTAAGAACCGCTCGTGCCTTAGTCACACGCCCGACCTTATTAAGAAATTTACCGCCCAAGGCGATATCTGTTTCTCCAACTTTTGAAGAATGTAGTCAAAATGTCCACACTTCAATCTATCATGTATAATCGAGAATCCCAAATATATACCAAGATTGTCTGTAACCACCACATTCAAATGTCTACCAATCCATTCCGTGACTTCCCTCTCCATCCATGGTGAGACGAATGCACAAGATTTAGAGGCGTTCACTATTTTACCCAGTCAAATAGCTAAACACTGCAAATTCAACTAAAATTAACATATCAATGTTTACCAAGGAGGGCTATAGTTTTCCTCTTCTTTTTTTTTTTTTTTTTGGTAAACATTGACACCTATGTATCGGCAAATGTGTGTAGGAGCCCAAGCCACACAAATTATAAAGGACGATAAAGGGGAGGGATAGGGGGCGGGTGGAAATTGAACCTCCAATCCATGGTTGGAAGGCAGAGAATATGACCACTTGAATAAAGTCTCATTCACACCAAGGAGGGCCGTAGTTGTTAAATTGAATTAAATATTAGTATTAAATAAGTGATATCTATTTTTATAATATTGGAAAGTATATATTTTAAAGTTTTGAGCAATTACTAAAAATAACCATTAATTTATCTAGATTCTTCATTTATATCCCTAAACTAATTTTTTGACAAAAAATATAACTAAAATTTAAATCTTTGGAAAAATCTACACTTACATTTTAAAACATTAAAATAGACCCCATCAACTTTTAAAATATCTCATTTTAGCTCTAAGATTTGAAAAAAAAAAATTCATTCCAATTTCAAAGTTCTAAACATTAAATATCACTAATTCACTATCCAACTAGAAAGATGATTTAATAATTACTCAAAAAATGCCCAAAACCCATATTCATTTTTTTCTTAAAAAAAACTTTGTATCATAGCATAAGTTCCATTTAGGAAAATTAAAAGATAATCAAAAACTGGATTCGAACAACAAACAGCTCTAGATTCGGGGGCTCTTGCTATAGCCTAGCGCAGGGATGCCTAGATTCTGATATGTCACTTGAGAAGTGTAACTTGCTTTAATTTAATAGAAGTATTGGATTCCGTCGGAGCGGACAAAACCACGAGAGCACCATTAGGGAGAGCCTCGGATGTGGCCTATCCATATACCAAGTCGTAACGAAGACACATTCGTAGGGGTTACCACCTTCTCCAAGCAACATCTTTAGATCAGGACTTGCCACGGTTTTCCCCGGTGACTTATCTTATTGGTTGGGCAACGATATATGAACGTAGCTTGTGTACCGAGGATGAAGCGCCTAAGAAGCCATCAAAGAAGTACTTTCCGGTTAAGCTTTAGGTCATACTTGATAGACCCCGCGATCCCGTAGAAAGACATCACAATTCCTTGCAAATCCAAATCCAAATATAATATAGAAATTACCCACTTAGTCAAAAACCCTTCAATTCTCAAACAGTAACGGAGGCGTGCAAATGTTTCCTCGGGCCGGACGGAGGTGGCTAATCAAAATTACTCAAGAAAATATTATGTTATTGACTGAAATTCACAACCGAACAAAATCCCCCTGTATGTGATTGTTTTTTTTTTTATCACTAATTAGCAACCGAAATTGCGACTGACAATTTCAGTGGCTAAATAGCGACTGAAATATTTCGGTTGCTAATTAGCGATTGAAATAGTAATAAAAAAAATTTCGATTGCGAACTAGCGATTGAATTAAAGACTGAATATATTGCTGACTTTTTTTAAATTTTTAAATTTATTTTTCAAATTTCTTTAAAGAAAAACATTTAGCGATCGAAAATATCCGATCACAATTAGCGACCCAATATTTTCGATCGCTAATATTTTGTTCCAAAAATATTTTTAAATTTTTTATTCTCTTTATCTTATTTAATTAATTTTTCATCCTTATTTTGTTATATTTTATTGAATATAAATAAATTAATTTAATTAAGTTTCATTTCATTATATTTCTTACGAAAACAAAAGAATTAACACCGGGGACTTACCCAAGTGGGAACTCCCCCAACTCCCAACCCGTCGTGGGCTCCCTATCCCTCCCCTTTGTTCCCTTTGTAATTGTGTGTCATGGGCTTCAACCACCATTTTTAGGCCTTCAATGGCTTCTCAAAAAAAAAAAAAAGAATATAACACCCATAATACGTAAAAAAATAAAGCTAATTATATCGAATAATTATAATTAAAATTTCTTAATCACAAAATAAAATTTAATTCCACCGAACATGTCAGTCGCAATTTTGGTCGCTAAATCGATCGTTAATTAGCGACAGAAAAATTTTGGTTAGCGATAATGGCCAGAAATGACTACTATTTTCAATCCATTTCCGTGTCTGAAACGGGCATTTGATCGCATTCAGGTCTTATATTAAATAAGAAAGCAGTAGAATTGGACTGATTTATGCATAATTGTAAAAATATTGAGCTGGTATGAAAAATGCATAAATATGTAATTTTATTACATATTTATGTTAGAAAAATCCAAAAACATGAGAAAAAGAAAAGAAAAGAAAAAGGAAACAAAAAGATGGGCAAAGGAATAAACAAGCCCACAAAAATACAAAAAGATGGGAAAAGATAGAAAAGCCCACAAAAATAATAACTTCGGCCCATCTGGCCCATTCAGCTTTGTCTGGGAACATCTGGTCGAGGAACCCTGGTCGAGGACCATGGTTTCGCGACACAGGAGAGATTCGCGACCAGCATGCAAAAATGAAGAAGAAGACCAGTCTGGGAGCATCCAGTCGAGGAACCCTGGTCGAGAACCATGGTTCCGCGACACGACCAAGGTTCCGCGCCACCAACACCTTAGAGGCCAAGCCACGCCCCAGTCGAGGAACTCCTGTCGCGGTCCATGCATTCCGCGACACGGACATGGATAGAGACACAAGACCCAGTCGAGAAGCCTTGCCACATGCAGCCCAGTCCCGCGACAAAGTTGTGATGTGTGTGATGTCTTGAGACACAGTGGGCCTCAGATCAAGCCCATGGGCCTAGGGTTCCACTTCTATAAATATGAGGCGATCCCCATGAGTTAAGCAGTTTTTTTTAGAATTTGGACAGAATCAAGAAAATCACTCTTGGAGACAAGTGTAGAGCTTAGTTGTAGGTAGTTTTTAGGTTAGCTTAGTTTAGTTTTAACTTTTCTGTATTATTTAATTATTGCATAGATTTAGTGTAGGTAGCCAGTTTTCATCTTGTTTTCAGTTGCAAACTTTGTTTTTAGGGTTTGTGATATCCAGGATGATGGGTATAAACAAATTCATCAAATAAAATGGGAAAACATTCTTGAAATGTGCCCCAAAAATCATGAAATGGGTTTCACACCCCATGGATCTTTTATTATTTCTTTCTCTGTTGGTCGCTTGACCTTTATTTTCTAGTTTATATCACTGTTGGTGTTGTTCTTTTGGATAATGTTGCATGTTATGAGTGATCAAGCCTAGATTACGGTTCAACCTATTTTAAATATTGTCTCATATTTCCTTCTTGTGTAAGGCATGTTCTAGCTAGATTTAACCTTGTTTGGCACTTTTAGTTTATTGTAGTTTTTAAAACCTGAAATGGGTGAGATCACGCACAATGCATGCTCCTGTTCCACTTTACTTTTCTGACATGTGTCCTGAACACACCCAAGTCGCTAGTCACTTCTTGTCGCGGAACCACGTTCAGCGACAAGAGGGCAGTTCAGCGACATGCGTGTCCAAGAACATGTGTTGTATAAATCTTTTAAAACCCCTGGTCGCAAACCAAACCTGTCGCGGACCCACGGTTCGTGACACAACCACTTGATTAGCGACCAAGGACCCAAATACTTGTATTCTATTCTGGAAGGGCTCTGGTCGCGGAACCCCTGTCGCGGACCCATGGTCCGCGACACACTTCATGTTCCGTGACCAAGAATTATGCCTTGTTGGATTTTCATACCTCGTGTCGCGGAACACCTGTCGCGGACCCATGGTCCGCGACACACTCCTTGCTCCACGACACGACAACCCTAATTTCCAATATTCCCATTTCTCTTATTTCCCACCTTTCTGTCGAGATCCTCCTGTCGCGGACCCACGGTCCGCGACACAATTTCTGTTTCTCGACAGGCCTGTTTCTCGACAGGCTTGGCACCTTTTTGCCAGATTTTTATTCTCCATCTCACCCCATTAATTAATTGAACCTTTGTATTAATGTTTTGAGGTTGAAATCCAATGATCTCAACCCATGATTAAATTGATATAAAGAACTTTGTTCAATTTCCATTAAAAGACTTTTCTATAAAATTAAACTCTAAATGATCTAAGTATATAATCCGGACTGTAATTAATTAATTAATTATGGAATGAGTGATTATTTAGACATAATGAGTAATTATGGATTAAATTCCATACCCTTGCATGAGAAACCAATGTCTCTCATACAAGATGACCCAAAAATATTTTCTTTTATTTATTTTGTCTTTACCCGTGTTGTGTGAAACAACTAGTAAGAGATATAACAGACTAATGTTGGCGGGTATTCCCACACGGATAAACTAGCTCGTGGTCTGTATATTAATTACTAGATGTTATTTTGCATGGTCCGGATAGTGGTCGGTGGAAGCCTTGGCGGTTCGTCCATCCAGGATTATAATAGCTGCTCAGCTGATTCCTATCCGGATACAGTTTCTTTCTCTTTATCTTAATTTCAAACCCTAATCTGGAGCTGTAGTAATGTTGGATGATATATGCCAATGTTATCTAATAATTATTGCAGTAATAGAACATGTGGATTTTTATCCAAATTCACAGATAGTGGAGTCTAAGATGACGGCGGCAACTGTCATTTAAGGCAATCCGCTGTCTAAAAATCATCCCACCTTAATAATTAGGGGACTGAACCACAGATAACTGCAATCCAATTAACCCTGATTGTTTTGTCATCTTTTTAGCCAAAATAAATTCTTCTCATCTCCGGCTATTTCATCTCTGTGTATCAACTTCTGTCTAAACCCACCTTATATTTTGGGTTATTTAATTTTACACTTCTTTATAAATTTATGCATGATATTATTATGTAGATATTGTGGTCAATATTATTTTGGGATCCTTCCCTTGGACATAGAAGTCTTGATTTAAATCAGAAGTTTCACAATAAATTTCCAACAAAAATTCATATATAAAATCCGGATCTGAGTAAGGGATAAATTCCACAGTTATGACTAATTCATATCCGACTGGGGGTTGATTTTGGGAAATTAGAAGCAGAGTCAGCGATTAGGTCTCACCTAAACTGAAAGGGTCTGTGTTCTTATTGAGAGTCTAGTACCTGTTTAGGGAATGATTTTCAAATCTTTTATTTTCCAAAATTGCTGTGTGTTGGAAATCTGGCATTAAATATCACACTGAGATGGGATCCACTTGGATTCAAATACGGTGTGATAGATAATTCTGGAGGAACAATACATAGGCCTTGGTTATTTTCTAGGATAGGGTTGAGTTCCTTTCAACTGCTATCCTCCTCTGCCAATGCCTATTTTTGAGTCCTGAGTGAGTGTATCCGGAACGAACTAATTTATTCGTTCGTTTCATTAGTTTGTATCTCATAACCACCCGACGGGAAGTGAACACTGCGAGCGGTTCACCGAGAATAGGGAATTCTTGATCCACATCCGGTCATTCTGACTGGGGGCTTTCTTTTACTACCAGGGTCAGACTTTCAAAAACCTCCGAGTGATAGGATTTTAAATGCTTTCTTTACCGCTTTCTTTACCGCTTTCTTTTAACTGCTTTCTTTAGAGGTCACTCGGTTGTATTGAGAGTTGTGTAACTGCTACTAGGACTGATAGTTAAGGGATAGTTCAGGGCTTGATTAGATCTTTGGGTGTGACATGGGGGAATGATAGCAGTACTTGACACTTCAATAAATGATTTGTCAGGTGTTGCTTGTCCACCACAGATAAATGACACGCTCTGACGGGAGCAGTTGTGAGTCTGTGGTATCTTAGAATTTGTTGCCTTAAGAGCATGTAAACTCTTACTGTAAGTACCTGTCTGTTAAAGGAAACATGGTATAGAGAGCATGAGAATTAGCTAACTGAACGGATTATCCCAAACAAAGATCTGTGTATTAAAATGGAAGTTTAATTGTGTTTCATCTGAATCTTGTCCAATCTTCATTCTTTTCTTCCTGTCCCTTCTGTCATATTTTAAATCTGCTTTCTTAGAATAATTTATTGCTTTCTTAGATTAAATTTAATTCGCTTTCTAGAATAATTTTAGCTGCTTTCATAGCTTAGTTTAAATTCTGTCAAGTAGTTGTTAGATATCAAACAAAAACTTGAATCAAGTGACCGAGTGGAAAATCTTAGTAAACGACGTGGGCCCTGCTTCTATCGCACATCCTCCAGTGAACGATCCGGTCTTACTATAAATTACTGCAATTTTTGACACCGTGCGCTTTCGGGCCACAGTTTCTTAACACGAGTAATAAAAACATGACAACCTATAAACATATCCCTAATCACAACTCCGCCATCATAAATTGGTTTCATTAAATAAAATTGAAAACCGGGATTATGATTTTTCAGAAAATACTCATATAGTGGGAATGTATTTCATGGCAAGGATCTTCATGACATAAAACTATGATAAGTTTCATGATGCCAAAAGCCGGGGATCTTCAGTGTGACAAACTGAAGGTCAAGATTGAATTATCTATCCCGGCTGCACCGTGAAAATTGTCAAAAGTTTCATGCCGGGGAGGTCCACAGCGCCGTTCGAAATCAAAGTTTCCCACATGAGTAATAAAAAGTAAACTATATCCTTAAACCCCTTCCCATGAATCATAACTCTTTTCATTTAATAAATTCAATCCTGATATATTTTAGAAAATACTCGTGTTGCGAAATTTGTCAAAAGTTTCAGTTAGTAACATGGACTAATTTTATTTTGCGAATACCGGTCAATAAAATGATTTTTTCTTGCAATGATTGTGATTATCTTTTAATTTGTTTTATTAGTCATAAATCCTAAAAAGTTTTAAAATTGAACTTATGCTATCATATCAAGTTTTTTAAGGGGACATGGTTTTTGGATATTTTTTTAAGTAAGTGTTAACTATTTATAGTTGGATAATTATATTTATTGCTTTGTACTTTGAAGGTGTAATGTAATTCTTTTCAAACTTTTTGAACAAAAATGAGATATTTTAAAAGATAGTAGAAGTATAGAATTTTTCAAATATTTAACTATAGATATTTTTTATTATTATTTTTAATTAATAAGTACAGATCATCAATCTTAATAAATTTATTAGTCAGGAGTTGAGGACTTACTTTAGTGGTAAGTCCTCCGACTCCCAACTATAGGTTGGGATTTCGAATCCCCACTCGACTCTCTCTCTCTCTCTCTCCATTTCCTTTGTTCCATTTGTAATTTGTGTGGCATGAGCTCCCACCACCCATTTCCAGGCTTTTAATAACTCTTCCAAAATATATATATATTATTCTCGGGCCAATGTGACTTTTTTTTTTTGGATGAGCCGAAGCCAGGTAAAAAATATACAAAATAGAAATGAAAAATAAAGGAGTAACCAAAACGAAATAGCTAGTCGTTAGAGGGGCACAACGCGGAGACGTCTAGCGCCAAATCCCCCTTTACCCAGTCCGGAGGGAAAGCCCACGTAGTGTAGAACTTTTCTACCGATGCCCCATGTCGTGCAAGTCTATCCGCGACTCTATTTCCCTCCCTTTTTAAGTGTCTGACGGAGATCCCATGGGAACTAACCATTCTATCCTTTATAAGTTGTACAAGAGGAGCAAAAGGATGAAAACTGATGGTGTTATGAAGGGCCTGGACCACCTTCATAGAATCCGTGAAGCAGCTGCATCTCTCCACTCCTTTTTTTTTTCTCCAGATAGTCCAAGCCTTTAGCTAAAGCTGTCAACTCTGCAAGCAGGATAGAGTTGGTAATTAGGGGGCCACAAACACCTCCTTGCCAACATCCTTTGCCATCACGGAGCACAAAACCGAAACCAGCTCGGCCCTTCTCATCCATCACACTACCGTCCACATGCAGGAGGTAGTTATCACTCCCAGGAGGATTCCACAAAACAGATTTAGGACGGGGTGGCTTCGTAGGTCTCTTGGTTTCAGCCGCTGTCAAGTCTGTTGCAAGGCGTATGATCTCTCGAAAAATCACCCAGCCATTTTTATTCACTCCACGAAATACCCTTGCATTCCTCTCCCTCCAAATGGTCCACATACCCGCCACCATCGTGTGACCAAATTTCTCCACCATAGCGCGCATAAAGCAGCGAATCTCCTCCTTGGGCATCTCAGCGCAGTCAATCGGCACTGGAATTTGAAGCTTTTTCCAGGTCTGATTATCCCAAAAACATGTGAAAAAACAATGATCCCACGTCTCATCCTCAGTACCACAAATGAGACACAAAGGAGAGCTTGAGAGTTTACATTTAAATTTGGTGGAATTCACAGGAAGAGAGTCATGGCAAGCCAACCATATCATGATCCCCATTTTTTCCGGAATGTGACAGCGCCACAACCAGCTCCAATCGTTATCTGGTGCGTTCGAAGTGGTTAACCACTTGTAGGCCGAGCTAACAGAATACAAACCATTCGTCGTTTCATTCCATACCCAGAGGTCTGGGATCAATTCATGAATGTTGGGGGGAGGAGCCGAGCAAATTTCCTCTATCACTGCCGAAGGCATCTGTGTCTGAACCTCTCTCCATTTCCATTTACCTTGGACAATAATATCTTTGACTCTGAGATCAAGGTCCTGGCTTTCAACAAATGGGACAATAGATCCAATCTGGATGTTATTCCACCATTCTACAAACCATAGTGAGATCTCACCTCTGCCCACTCTCATAGTGTAGCCTGGTTTCACAATTCCCATCACCTTTTAAATTAGACCGACCAGTTTAGACTTCTGTTTCACCCCCATTAGTTTGAAATCATCACTCCCAGCCCCTAGCTCACGAGTCAGCTGCACCCAAAGTTTGTTAGGTGAATGGATGTAATTCCATACTAGTTTACCAAGTAAAGCAATATTCATGGCACGAGCCTTTCGGAGTCCAAGACCTCCTTTACTTTTCGGTGTGGCACATGTATCCCATTTAACCAAGTGTAGGCCTTTACCCTCCCTATCTTTCCAAACAAACCGATTCAAGCGTCTGTCGATAGCAAGGCATGTTGACTCCGGGAGCCAATAAACTTGCATGAAGTATGTAGGGATGGCCCCCAGCACTGAACGACTAAGAGTTAGTCTCCCTGCTTTTTTAAGAAATTTGCAAGCCCACCCTTCCAGTTTGGAGTCCATCCTATCTAGGATGAAAGAGAAATCCCCGCACCGTTTCCTCCCCATGAGCATCGGAAACCCCAAGTAGCTCCCGAGGGAGTCAACCACTGCAATGTCCAGGCATTGAGCTATCCAATTCCTGTCTCCTGTGCTGACAGTTTTGGAGAAGAAGAGAGATGACTTTTGATGATTAAGGTGTAGACCCGACGCCTTCGAGAAAGATTTGGGTGCCTGGGAAACACTCCGAATAATCCTACAATCCACCATAGAGCCAAGAATAAGGTCGTCCGCGAAGAGCAAATGAGAAATCCCTATCCCGCCTTTTTTAAGTCAGATCGGTTTCCAACAGCCTTGGTGGACCATCTGTTCAATTAGAAGTGATAATCTTTCCATGATAATGAGAAATAGGTATGGGGATATAGGATCCCCCTGACGGAGCCCTTTACCCGGCTTGAACTCCTCTAGCGGTGCTCCATTCCAAAGAATTGAAAAATGAGGGGAGGAAACACATACCATAATGAGCTTTCTTACCGCATTAAGCAGTCCCAATTGCACGAGACATTGGTCAAGGAAGTCCCAATGCACGTTGTCATAAGCTTTTGCAACATCGATCTTTAATAACACAGCATCCACTCTAGAATTTGAGCTGGAAATATTGGAAACCAGCTCTTGAAGAGTTAAAGCATTGTCCACGGGTCCCCTTCCTGGAAGAACGCTGCTTGATGGTGAGAGATGGATCTCTGAAGATATGGCCGAATCCTATTGACAAGGATTTTCGAAAGGCACTTGTATAAGACATTGCAAAGGAAAATTGGCCTAAATTCTTTCAAACTAGTGGGAACAGCCGTTTTAGGAATTAAGCATATGAAGGTTTTTGAGACCTCTGTCGAAATGTGTCCACTGGCCATAGCATTTTTAATAAATTCATAGACAGATTTCCCAATCATACCCCAATAGCGTTTGAAGAAAAAGCCCGGATATCCATCAGGCCCGGGAGCCAAAAGGCTATTCATTTCCTTCACAACTAATTCAACCTCCTGGAGTGAGATGTCCCGGCCAACCTTCTCCACTTCCTCAACAGGGATGGCTGTAAGGGGTGGCAATTGATACAAAATCCCCCCTTCAGTGGTTCTTTGCTCAAGGCTGTCCCAAGGCCCCTCATAAAGTTCCTGGAAGAAATCATTGGCATGCTTCTTCAGCTCTTCCTCTTTCTCACACCACTCCCCATTAGGCAAAAATAAACCATGGATGCGATTTCGGTGCCCTTTATATTTAGCTCGAGCATGGAAATACGCCGTGTTCCTATCTCCCAAGCGGATCCATTTGTCCCGGTCTCTCTGAAACCAATAGATTTCTTCTTGTTTCAGTATATCTTCATACTCGCTTTTAAGTTCATCTTCCAAAAGGATAAGTCGAACCGAGTCCACATTTTCCAACATCCTGGTCACCCCGGCCAATCTGTTAGCGATCTTCAATTTCCTCCATTTGAAATTTCCCACCTTAGATTTCTGGTAGTGTAAAGAGGCTTGGCTCAGCTCTCTAAACTTATCCGGAATAGATGTAAGATTACTGTCCCAGGCAGCCCTCACGATATCTTCACAGTCCTCATTTTCTGCCCATGAAGCTTCCCATTTAAACGGGGATCCATTATCCCTCTTAATGATAGGGCCACAGGACAGAAGCAAGGAAAGTGATCAGATCCAAGACAGGGGATAACTCTCACAAATCTCCCTGGAAAAGCAGTAACCCAATCTTTGTTACTAGCACATCGGTCTAGCCTCTTGTAAATCCTATTCGTGTTACCAATAGGCCGAGACCATGTGAAACTGCCCCCTTGGGTGTTTATCGTTGCGAGACCACAGTTATTAAGCATGTTCCCGAATTCTTCAGCCCTTTTCAAGTTATATAAGCCCCCTAACTTCACTAGAGCATAAGATTTGGTTGAAGTCTCCCATAGTAACCCAAGGCCCCTTGATCAGCTCTGCAACTTGAGCAAGATTGTCCCAGCAGAGCCTTCTACTATCATATTGGGGAGGGGCGTAGACAGCCGTAATGAACCAACACCAATCCCCTTGACTTAATCAGATAGTAGTAAGCCTGTCACGAACATCAAAGACACTAATCTTGAATTTGTGTCCATGCCGTGCTAAGACCCAAACTCTCCCCGCCTTCCCCCACGGCCTCCTGAATACACACTCCCTCATACCCTACTTGATTGAGCAGCACACAGGACCGAGAGAAAGCCGATTGAGACTCAAATAAAAACACCAAATCCGGACGGTGGACTTGTAACAAATCCTTAACCATCCTTCTAACACTATCTCCAATGAAACCCCCCACATTCCAGGAAAGAATTTTACAATTTATGAAGGTCTTATTAATCATGGATAACAGATTAAGAAAATAAGAACCTCCACACCAGGCCCTTCAGGTGGCTACTGTCGCATCCCCTCCTTCTCTCGTGGAGGTTTCAGCCGTAGTCGTATCCTCCTCCTCCGCGGCGGTTGCTTTTTCATCACAAACACGGCTGGGTTGGTCATCAAAAACCTCCCGCCATTTATCTCTTTCCTCCGTGGCAGCAGATTCCATCGGCCATTGCCGTTTAGTACTGCTCTGACCTCCTTCCGAACTTTGGCTAAGATCCTTCTTCAGGGCCTTCCCTTTTACAATTGGGCTTTTTCCCTTGGGCCGAACCTTTGTTTTCAAATGGATGATATTAGTGATAACCTTAAGAGGTCTTTCCCTACCACCCAGGCCTTGGGCCTTCAATTTTTGATTTGCCAATTGGCCAACACTCTTCCTAGGTCCCTTAGATTCCCCATTTACTTGACCACTGATGGGTGATTTTCACCACTCATATTTTACCACAAGCGGATGGTTGTCATCAAGTAATAAAAACCGGTGAATACCGGGTCGAACCCAAGGGAATTCAGAATATTATTTCATTCCGGAGAAAACTTAGTCATTTTAAGTTCATTAATAATATATTTTATATTTTGAAAAGACTTTGTTTAATTCTAATGGTGATTAAATTAAAATAATAGCATTAAATTTAAAAATAAAGCAAGTTAAAAATTTAAAATAATAAAAATAAAGATAAGATATATGCTTGTAATGATTTAGAACATGCAATCTTTATATAAAAGTGAAATTGCATAATGATTTAGCATTTCCCAATGTCTAAAAAGATCAATTTCAGCATAATTAATGATTTTATAAAGATTAAAAATATGCCAATTTCCTAATTTTCATAATTTGTAAAAACAGACTTCATGGAAGCAAATTAAATTATCTAACATTCTGCAATCATCAGTCTAGGCATAAATTTGAGTCTTTCCCAAGCATACAAATTTTCCTATTGTGATTAAATGACACATTTCATTTCCCAAATCAGCGTGTACATGCCGGAATCTATTTTAATATGATTTATTCCCAAGACCGGTACTAAAATCTAATTTCCACTTTTTATCTCCCGATTTAGCAAAGCAGAAATCATACAGATTAGATTCTAACATTTAATTATGCAGAATAGTGTAAATAATCTAACAATTATGGTAAAATATTGATAAAACATGGTAAAATGGATTTTAATACTAAATTTAGAATCTAAGCAGATTAGGATATTGCCAGATTTAATTTAAGCAGATTGGAACAAATTGATCGATCAGTCCAGATTAGCATATTAAACATACAGATTTCAAAATTCTTCGCTAAAACATAATTATCGATCATTCCCAGGCATCTAATACATAATCCTAATTCAGATTCTAACAATTCTTGCAGATTACTCCAAATTACAACATAAAACAGCGACATTTATATTACTCCCATAAAAGATAGATTCGTACTTCAAAGTAATTCCGAACTCCCATTCTAGAACACTTTTAACACGAACAACATAGAAATCCATTTACAAACATGAAAACAGTAGGAAATTATGTTTAAAAGCAAATCCTAAACATTACAAAGCGAGAAAAAAGGAAAACAACACCTAGAATGCGAAAAACACAGTCAGAGAAGACGCTCTGATCACTTCCTCCGGCATGGTTCGGTGTTATTGCCTTCTTCTCCAAAGTTGCAGAGAGTTTTTGTCGATAATATGAGTCTGGGATGAGTCTCCAATGAAAAGAATGGCGAAAAACCACGTTTAAAACCGAGTTCGGGAGGTTAGAAAACTGCCCAACCGCGACTGTGGCGCAAAAAGTGGCGCTCGGAAGAGGTTTTCGGCGCCACCAAAGAGAGCTGGCGCATCCTGACATTTTCCAAATTTCTGAAAGTGGCGCAAAAAGTGGCGCATAAAGGTGGTTTTAGGCGCCACCAAGGAGGAGCGGCGCATTCTGACAATTTCCAAATTTCTGAAAGTGGCGCAAAAAGTGGCGCATAAAGGTGGTTTTAGGCGCCACCAAGGAGGAGCGGCGCATTCTGACAATTTCCCAATTTTTAATTTAACAGCGGCGCATTTTGTGGCGCTCCGGAGCAGCTTTAGGCGCCACCAAGCTATTGTGGCGCATCCTGAAGCTTTTTCCATCCGAAATTTTCCCAAGTGTTGAGGTGGCGCATAATGTGGCGCTGGAGAGCATTTTTATGCGCCGCCATGCCTATGTGGCGCATTCTGGAGCCTTCCAATGTTGAAAATTTCGAATTTTGCATCCTTTGACCTCCGAACATCTTCTTTCTTCATTTTAATGCCTGAAACAACATTGCAATGCATTAGGTTTGCCAAAGTCTTATTAAAACACATAAAAACATAATAAATTTAACCTAAATAAGCCAAATCTAACCATGATCACTTGAAAAATAAAAACACATGAAATACACCTAAATGTGCAATAAATTAAGGTAAAATGCACTCATTTTGGACATATTGTGGTACAATTCAAGCTTGTATAAGTGTGGTTTCACAGGGTGCATCAACATCCTCACACTTAAATATTGCTCGTCCCTTGAGCAATGAAGTCAATTAACACATCAACATGCCAATCAAGATAATAAAGATGAAGTCACTATAGTTCTGCCAAATCATAGATTTCAACAACGCAATGAGCTAAAAGGGTTCAAAAGTTTAATGTGCTAGAACAAGGTAAATTGTCATGCATCAGTTGTCAAAACCAGATATCCAAAACACTTACAGTACAAAAAGCAGATTAATCACACATAGCAACTCGAAATGGGAGAGTGAATAATGTAAATATGCTTTTCTATTCCCGTCTTCAAATATGCTCAATTAATGACTCGGTTTCACAATTATTCTAGACACTTTGGCTGAGTTGTAGACGGTTGAATTCCAAAAGCTACTCATGTCTAAGAATACGTGCCAGTCATATAGCCAAGAGTTTATAAATATTCTGTTTAATACCCCTTTATTCGGATATTTTTTTTTTACTCTTGCATTTTTTTTTCAGTTTTCTTTTCTTTTTGCAAGATATAATTACTGTTTTTCTTCATTTCATTTTGTTTGTTTGTTTTTTTTTTAAATAGGGGTTTTGCTCTGACTTTATTTATAATTAAGCATTTAAGGAGACATGGAACGAGCATATTCTTATATAAATAATGATAACTCTCCACATAACAAATAAACCAGTCTAATTAATCAAAGGCTTTCTGCAAGGTAAGTAGAATCGTCACCCATGTTCGAACAACTAGCATGACAATTTAACAAAGTCTAGGACTTTAAACTGAGAATCATAATGCTCATTAAGTTGTAAAATCGGATCTAAGCAGAACAATTAGACTTATTCAGATTTCTCTTAAGATTGGCTGTGATGTGGTAATTCAAATAATAGCACACTGTGAAAACACAATTTAATCTAACATATTCAACATATCCAACCTAAAGCATTTACCATATTTATTCTAAAGCATAGGGAAATATTAAAAACATAACTAAGCTCTTACAAATTTATTCCATTCAAATCAGTAAACATAAAACATGAAAAGATCACACCTGGAATGTTTAGGACTCTGAATTTCACTTCATCATCACGGCTGTCATCTTGCTCCTATGTTGGCATATCCTGCTTCTAATATGTACATATATATGGCGATCACTCAAACAAATGACAATCATTAGTGCACACAGTGAATTTCAAATTAAGTAGACCAATTAAATTCCATCCATAATTCAGATTTTAATATTTAATTTCAGAATTTTAATGTTAAAGTTCTGATTTTTAATATTAAGCAATTTTCATCAATTAAATAAATATGGACAGATTTGATAGATAATAAATTTCAGAATTCACCAAAAGCAAAACATCATAAGTTCTATAGCAGAATTTACATCAAAATGCCAACAACTATAGCAAAATATACCTTCATTCTTCATGATAATTTAACCATGGATAATGTATTAAATAAATGGTTTATACATTGAATAACTAAATGGACCTGTTGATGAAGAATTTCGGGAATGTGATCATAATAGAAACTCCTCCATCCTCACACTTAAACTGAACTACCAGTTTAGTTTAAGTGCATAATGAAAGATTTAAAATGTGGGATTAAAACTTTTTAATTTCAAAAATAAGAATATAGCATGCATTTAAAAAGTTAGACTAAATTAGATCATACCTTTTAAATAGATAAAAATTTTCAGCTTTTTTAATATGATCTATACATCATAATTTATTGATTTTAATGCCTGCATCGTGTAAAATCATAAAGATTCGACACTTCAACAACATTAATCCCGCTTCTTCATCAATTATCATGGTTATTTACTTTCCTGTTATCAAATCAACAGCTCACAACATTCCAGTTTAACATGATTCAAGTAAGAGCTATTTTATTAGAATTAAAAACATGCATAAACATAACTTAAACATAAATATAAACTTAACCACATGCTTACCATATTCACTATAAATAAAACACCTAAGTAGTGCATAGCAGAGCAAACCAATATTCATAGCAAAAACATCCAACCAAGTAACAAAGGTATTTCTTATACATTATTTGTGGAACCTGGTTACACAACAACTTTGGGTTAGTGATAAATATATGCATTCCTCCCCATCCTCACACTTAAGTTTAAACCAAAAGTTTAACTTAAGTGCATTGTATAAAGCAAACATATATCAACCTAGAATGTGGGATTTAAACAACTAAATGACCAATATATTTTATTTTAAAAGTTATAAGTTCTAAATTTCTTACAAATTTAAGAAAATCACTTTTTAGAACTTAAAACTTATTATTAAAAAGAACACATTTTTAAGCTATAAAAACTCCCTTTTTGTTAAAATTTTCAGATTTAATGCTTAAAGCTAACCAAATTAGCAAACTATTTCTTATTAATGATTCGAATTAATGATCAAGAACTTTTAGTTTATTGTTTTAAATATCATAAGTTTGCCTTTTTAGTTAAAAATTCATAGGATGAGTTTTTATAATAGAAATGTTTTTTTTTTTCATAAATTAGAAAAACATGAAGTTTCAAGCTTTAATGTTACCAAAAGTTATTAATGTAGATTAAAACAACATGGTTAACAATATTTATAGATCAACTTAAAAGATTAAACATGTTATTTTAACTCATTTTAAACAAATTTTCAGAATTCACAAGCTGTAATTTCAGTTTTTAGAACACTGCAATCCTAAAATTTTGATAAATAATTTGAAACTTTTGAAGTTGACCTTGAAAACATGTTCTAATACCATATTGTTTACTTCAACCTAACATTCATGCACTTAAACCAAGTTTTAATCCCACATTCTAATAAACTCAAAATCAAAGCAACAACACAAATACCAACAATAATGCATTCTCAATCACAAAATTGGACAGATTATTGAACTAGGATAGCTATACTTACCCCAAATTGAAGCTTTGAAGCACTTTAACAAGAAATCCCCAAATTTGAGAAGCTAGGGTTCTTGAGCCTCAATTTCAGCTTCAATTATCGAGTACATTTCAGCTTCTACTTTCACCACATAACATTTACTACTTAATTATTAAATTAGAAATATGGTGGGCATATTTTATTAACAAAATTAAAGACCTAAACAATTAAGCATAACGTGACATAAAATGAAAATAAAAAACATGCATAAACCATAAATATGATAATAAAGACGAACAAAAACAGATGATTATTATTATTATTATATTTATTATTTTTATGAACTGTGGTGGACAGGAAATTGAGGATGATGACTGCGGTTGTGAGATTCAATAGAGAGAGGAATGTGAAAGAGAGAACAGGAAGGAGACGACTATTTTATTTTATTATTATTTTCTTTTATTTTTATATTTTATTTATTTATTTATTATTATTTTTTTAAGGTTTACATTAAATGGGTAAGTTTTTAAGCCCAATTAGAAGATCTGTGATTAAATTTGAACTAATTAGAGATGAATTAGAATGGACTTTTGTAAAAATTCAAGTTTGGCACAAACCCAACGATTCCATTTAATACTACATGTGGTGCTCAAACAAGTTTTTACGCATTATTAGTATGAATGAAACCCAAAATGCCTTGTTTGTGCTACTTTCGGTGCTTAACTGAGTTTTTGAAAACCATTTACGAAGAGTGGCATCTAAAACTCAGTATTTGTACAGACTTTGTAGCAAAAATACATTGCGTGATTTGTTTAAATGAAACCTAATATTGCATCCATATTCCTATTCATCCGTTTAGTAAAACTACCCTAATTAGTTCTAATCATCCCCTATAAATATCTATGAAATTCTGTTCGCTTTCGTCAACCCCTCTATCAATTTATTTCAGCCTTTCTCCTATTCTACTTAAATCACCACAAAAATTCTTTCAGTTATTGATCACTCTAATTCTTAAGAGTCACTCCAAAATTACATATAATGAAAATCATGCAAGAATCATTTTTATATATTTTTTTTAGTTGTAAGTAAAACATATAAACTAAAATAAAAGAAAATCAAACATATTAAGCAAAAGACATAAATAACTATTGCTAAGCATGCAAAAGCAGTATGCGAACTCCCTTTCCTAATTAGCTTTCAAAGACAAATGCACCATTTTCTAAATTAAAGCTCTAAATGGTGGGTGCACTTCCATGATCCTGTCATTCATGAGTTATAATGTCAAATTGCACATCTTTATACAACAATTTAAATAAAGGTAATGCAATCATAAGAAAATTATTGATTAACATTCTAATATATCAGCATTCCCTCAAAAAAAACCCATTAAAGTTGTAATGTTGTCAAGAGGTGGAATTTAATCTCAAAATTTCTAGCATCCAATATCAACACTTGATGTAATGCATTTAACTAAAGGTAATCTAATTTATTGGGAAATACGTACCTCAAGTGTGGTGCTAATACATTTAAATGAAGTGTAGGTGGCTTTTCAATCGAGGCTATCCACTTGAAATCCTCAATTATATATGCTGCATACAACTCGCCGCCATCCTCACACTTGTTCTCTTGCAAATCTTCCTCTTTTTTAGATGAGAAACCCAATATTCTTTCAAATTTCAGGATCACACACTGATTTAGCTCGATGCCCTTGCACGACATAGAATAGCAAAAAGTTATAACAATATTTAAAAAGTAGAAATAACATAAATATATTCAAATGAACTTAAAACAACATAATTTTCACAATAATTCCCCGGCAACGGCGCCAAAAACTTGATGGGTGATTTTCACCACTCATATTTTACCACAAGCGGATGGTTGTCATCAAGTAATAAAAACCGGTGAATACCGGGTCGAACCCAAGGGAATTCAGAATATTATTTCATTCCGGAGAAAACTTAGTCATTTTAAGTTCATTAATAATATATTTTATATTTTGAAAAGAGTTTGTTTAATTCTAATGGTGATTAAATTAAAATAATAGCATTAAATTTAAAAATAAAGCAAGTTAAAAATTTAAAATAATAAAAATAAAGATAAGATATATGCTTGTAATGATTTAGAACATGCAATCTTTATATAAAAGTGAAATTGCATAATGATTTAGCATTTCCCAATGTCTAAAAAGATCAATTTCAGCATAATTAATGATTTTATAAAGATTAAAAATATGCCAATTTCCTAATTTTCATAATTTGTAAAAACAGACTTCATGGAAGCAAATTAAATTATCTAACATTCTGCAATCATCAGTCTAGGCATAAATTTGAGTCTTTCCCAAGCATACAAATTTTCCTATTGTGATTAAATGACACATTTCATTTCCCAAATCAGCGTGTACATGCCGGAATCTATTTTAATATGATTTATTCCCAAGACCGGTACTAAAATCTAATTTCCACTTTTTATCTCCCGATTTAGCAAAGCAGAAATCATACAGATTAGATTCTAACATTTAATTATGCAGAATAGTGTAAATAATCTAACAATTATGGTAAAATATTGATAAAACATGGTAAAATGGATTTTAATACTAAATTTAGAATCTAAGCAGATTAGGATATTGCCAGATTTAATTTAAGCAGATTGGAACAGATTGATCGATCAGTCCAGATTAGCATATTAAACATACAGATTTCAAAATTCTTCGCTAAAACATAATTATCGATCATTCCCAGGCATCTAATACATAATCCTAATTCAGATTCTAACAATTCTTGCAGATTACTCCAAATTACAACATAAAACAGCGACATTTATATTACTCCCATAAAAGATAGATTCGTACTTCAAAGTAATTCCGAACTCCCATTCTAGAACACTTTTAACACGAACAACATAGAAATCCGTTTACAAACATGAAAACAGTAGGAAATTATGTTTAAAAGCAAATCCTAAACATTACAAAGCGAGAAAAAAGGAAAACAACACCTAGAATGCGAAGAACACAGTCAGAGAAGACGCTCTGATCACTTCCTCCGGCATGGTTCGGTGTTATTGCCTTCTTCTCCAAAGTTGCAGAGAGTTTTTGTCGATAATATGAGTCTGGGATGAGTCTCCAATGAAAAGAATGGCGAAAAACCGCGTTTAAAACCGAGTTTGGGAGGTTAGAAAACTGCCCAACCGCGACTGTGGCGCAAAAAGTGGCGCTCGGAAGAGGTTTTCGGCGCCACCAAAGAGAGCTGGCGCATCCTGACATTTTCCAAATTTCTGAAAGTGGCGCAAAAAGTGGCGCATAAAGGTGGTTTTAGGCGCCACCAAGGAGGAGCGGCGCATTCTGACAATTTCCAAATTTCTGAAAGTGGCGCAAAAAGTGGCGCATAAAGGTGGTTTTAGGCGCCACCAAGGAGGAGCGGCGCATTCTGACTATTTCCTAATTTTTAATTTAACAGCGGCGCATTTTGTGGCGCTCCGGAGCAGTTTTAGGCGCCACCAAGCTATTGTGCCGCATCCTGAAGCTTTTTCCATCCGAAATTTTCCCAAGTGTTGAGGTGGCGCATAATGTGGCGCTGGAGAGCATTTTTATGCGCCGCCATGCCTATGTGGCGCATTCTGGAGCCTTCCAGTGTTGAAAATTCCGAATTTTGCATCCTTTGACCTCCGAACATCTTCTTTCTTCATTTTAATGCCTGAAACAACATTGCAATGCATTAGGTTTGCCAAAGTCTTATTAAAAACACATAAAAACATGGTAAATTTAACCTAAATAAGCCAAATCTAACCATGATCACTTGAAAAATAAAAACACATGAAATACACCTAAATGTGCAATAAATTAAGGTAAAATGCACTCATTTTGGACATATTGTGGTACAATTCAAGCTTGTATAAGTGTGGTTTCACAGGGTGCATCAACAACCTTGCAGCCCACCACCTTTCTTACCACCGTTTTGTTTCTTGCGCACCACCATGATCCACTCACCTCCATCAGGTTGAGGCGGGTCCCTAATTTCCTTTTCCGTGTCACCTATCACCTTAGCAGAAAGAGTTGTAACCTCTTGCCTACCCTCTTTGGTGATAGACAAATTGCCAGACTTCTGAGTCCCCTTCTCGACATCCTCATCGACCTTTTTGGTTGTTTTTTCCAAGTCAAATTCCATATCTCTAGAATCCCTTTTGTCTTTACCCCCAAAAATAGCAGTGTTATCTCTGTTGGCTGCAGAAGTAGGTGTCACCAACTTTTCTTTCTGGCTAGGGTTTCCAACAGCAGCCAAGGCTACCACCGGAGCTATGGCCTACACCGGAGGATCCTCTTCTCCCTTGACGTTTTCATGTGGACAGTGGGTGTTTGAATGGCCGTATCTATGGCAGTTCTTACAGAGGAGGTGTAAGCCCTCATAAGCTACCTTCTGCCACCTTTAACCTACCAACACACTTGCCACCACTGGAAGACTTAAATCAATCTCAACACACACCCTAGCATACTTACCCCTATTTACTCCTTTCGATACAACGTCCACTCTAATCGGTTTCCCAATGCCAGCTGCAATGCTCGTCAAGAGCAACTCATCAAAGTACTCAAGAGATAAACCTGGAAAACGGGCCCAAACTAGGGTTTTTTTTGGCGTTTCTTCATCCGCAATGAAGTTGGGGAACCATGGGCACACCATCAAATAGCTCTCAAATAACATCCAAGGACCCCCCACTTAACATCTTCAAATGGTCTTTAGCCGTATCAAACTTGATCAAGAAATAACACGCATCCATGTCCACCATCTTGAATCTATGCATATTCCATAATCTAGACAGACGATCAAGTAAAGCAACATAGCCTACCTTCTTCCCCAAAACCGAGACAATGAGAGCATCCTCAAAAGGCTTACAAATACGTTCATGAAGGCTAGGGTCGATCGTGACCTTGGGCTTCAGTCGGTCTCCATCAATAAACTCAAGTTTCACCAGTCTCGCATTTGACGGGTCTTCTTTGAGAGGTCTGGGAACGCTGCCCTTTCCCTTAATCACCTTGCCCTAAAGGATACAGCAGAGGTTCCAGAAAAGTAGAAAGTAGGAGCCGGGTCAGGGGAAACCGGCGGAGGAGCGTTAGGAAGAAAAGAGTCAGGCGGCGGGGACGCAGTAGGCTCCATAGAGAGAGAAAGAATCGAGATTGCTGCTAGAAGGAAATTTATTTAGGACTCATCCGACTTTGATTGATATATCCCAATGTGATTTGAGAATACTCGGTACACGCCTAAACCAAAAATATTACTAATATAGACGGCAAATTTATTGTACTATGCATAATGGCATTTCTGTGAAATAATGAAACCCTTAAGGACTATTGTGTCCATAAATTTAAATGACTGAAAATCGGGAAACCTCCCTTGGGTCTCTTTCCCCTCCCTCGTTCTTTGATCCAAAGGTTATCAAGCAATTGCTCTGCAAACATTGGCTTTGGATGAAAATCTGCGTATGTTAGCTTAGTTCAGCCTAATGTCCTTTCGAGTAAGGTTATTCAGAGTACTACAAATGCAGTCGTGGTACGGCAAACTACGGTTGGTGGGGAGACAAGCGATTGGCAATCTGAAGAATATTGAAAATATTTCCTCTTTGGAATCGAGATTGGTTAGGAATCACTATTCGGCATTCAATTCCTACCATTCTGGTTTTATCACATCACAATTGCTGGTAATCTCTAAATTTTCCTTGTGTTTTTGCCGATGCTGATTTTTCTCCAAGGATGTATGTGTTTTGAATCATTCACTTTGTTGGCTAGTGTGAAGTCTGATACGAGTTTTTGAAAATACAGAGAAATTCTAATACCTTGTTATTAGTAGTAATGAAGGAGAGTATATATGGTCCAACCATGGCATACTGGTTATTTGAATGTGTCAGTGAAGTAATAGAATTTGAATTGAAGAAGGAATTAAGTGTAAATCACTGTTTAGTTAACGAGTGTAGTTACTGATGTGCACTTACGGACTTGACGTTAATGGTTTTAGATATAAGTTGTTGTCTGCAATTGAGCGGCTACATATTAACTTCTATTCAATTTATGCATTTGTTGTTTGATGTGTTTCTATAGTTGTGTTAAACTATAAACCCTTGCCACTGCAAATCAAGCACACTGACTAAATGGAATTATTGAAATATTCTGGTGCTGATGAATCTGCGATGGGTGCAGATTTCATCTGCTGTGGCTTTTGATATTAGACTGAAACGGTATGGAAAAGCATGTAATTTTAAAGATTGTAGTATTTGGTTTTGATTGAATGAGTACATTTTTTTTTTTTTTTTTTTGCTTCAGCGCCAAAACATTGGCGCAGAGACTATCTCAGCTACATTTCCTAGAAGTTTCATGGTAACTTCAGCACTCTCGTCCCAAGGTCTAAGATCAAGTTTGAATCAATTGCCAGCGAGGAATGTCACAACAGAATCGGCATCTCAAAGTGTTCCTGTGCCTCAACGAATCAAATTCAAGAGGCTCGATAAAACAGCAAGACACATAATGCAGGCACAATCGTGGACCATCCCTTCACCTTTTGCATTTTGTTTTCTTTTATAGTAGACTAAGTAGAGCTGAGTTATTGTTATATAGTGATGAATTTTGCTTTTTTAATGCAAAATGCAGATCATTGATAAAGAGTCGGTCGAAGAAGTGAAAACAAGCCGATATATACCTGAAATAAAACCCGGTTACATTGTTCAGCTCAAAGTGGTATAACTATTGATTATGAAGTTTTGATTATTTGATACTCCCTCCATTTTTTATGAATTGAAACGTTGGGAAATTTGGTACTATTCACACATTCACTTTAGTTTAAAGTTTTATTATAGTTATACAAGTTAAAATATAGCCAAGTGGGATCTTGTTAGATTCGTCTCATCAAGTAGTTTTTAAATATCCAACTTTTAGAATTTTTACTTGTACCGAATTTGAGTTATTAATGGTTTAAAATGTGCATTGGACTGCGTGCACTGTGGGCCCGTTTCAATTTTTTGAAAACGGAGGGAGTATTATTATTCTATGTTCCTTTCGCTATGTACAAGATTATTGGTAATTGGGTAATGTATTGAAAAGTTATTACAAATTAGAAGTACACTGACCTTTTTCCCCACAGGAAGTCCCCGAGAACAAACGGCGTGTTTCAATTATAAAAGGCATCATTATCGCTAGACGTAATGCTGGTTTAAATTCTACCTTTAGAATAAGAAGGCTTGTAGCTGGAGTTGGCATTAAAAACCTCTTCCATTTGTGAGTATTTAGAATAAGAAGGCTTTCCAGCTTTATTGTGTTTTTCACCAGATAATGATTGCTTTCTGGATGGCTGATGACAGGTATTCTCCAAATATAAAGGAGATACAAGTGTTGGACAAGAAGAAGGTGAGGAGAGCCAAGCTTTATTATCTTAGGGATAAGATGAATGCACTCAAGAAGCAATAACGTCCTATACTCCTATTTAACTAGTGGATAGGAAAGGTATGGCTACATGTTGCTTGAGGGCTCTATGTCACAAGAAGGATCACGACTGTCCTTTCACACGAATAACAAGTCATTAATAGTGTTTCTTGAAAGTTTGAGGAAGCAAAGTTTTTAGCGAGACAAAAGCAGAATGGATAGCTAGCAACAACAAATCTATTCCCATTCCCTATTTCATTTTCTATTCGATCACTCAGAAAACAGAGTTTGTAGAGGGCAATGCTTCCTGGACTTCATATGGCTGTTATTCATATATTTCACATAGGTAAATGTTGAAATTTATGTTGGCCATACTTGTGCACATGGAGTGCTTTACGAGTACCTTTTTTCGCCTTTCTTTCAGCATTGTTTTCCCTATATCGGTGTACACCATCGTGGTAGATTGAAATGATCAGAGAATGGACTACTCTTTTGTAGCTGAGTATTGATTCCTGAGCTAACTTATGGTATCTCCCCCAGTTTTGTGGTTCAGACTTTGTTTCTTTTTGCTTGGTTGCTTTATAACATTCTTGAAGCCTTTCCTTTTTTCTTTTTTTTTTTTTTCCTTTTTTCATGAATTTAAGCAAATTGAATTGTCCTTGTGTTCAACAATCATAAATTTCTTGATGTTGCTAGTTTGACTCCCATGTACAATGGAAATGTGTATAATTTGGATACAAAATGACTTGGGAATGGGTATTGTGCTCTCTTTGCAGGAATATCACATAAATAATTAATACATATGTGGAATATCTCAAGGCATATATTCTTATTTGTTTGTTCACACATTCTCTTGCTTCAAATTTTCTTGGCAGGTGGCTTTAAAATTGCACTTGTGCTTGGAGTTCCAATAAAAAAAAATCTATCATTTCAACATCAAGAGCAAGGGGATTGCATACAGATTTATAGGGAAAAAAATTATGAGAATTTACATGTTGCCCTGAAGAGGGGCTGAATGCCATTGAACACACCTTACCAACAATTCAATCGAGTCAATTATGATGACACAAAAGTGTTAACAATAATAAAGTTAATAATGAAATGAAACTCGAGCTTGAATCATGTTATTCATGTAGTACAGTATAATTTAGAACTGAAAACTCATGTTTTTATTGAGGTAAACTGAAATTGATCTCAAATTTAATTTATTTAAACTCAAATTAAATTTGAAGATTAAATATTTAATTGGACTCGAATTATTTAAAAGGATAGTATCCTGTTTGAGGAAAAAAAAGGCCAATATAGTCCTTTTTTTTTTACAAAAAAGCCAAATCAATCATTTATTTATTTTTTGGCCTAATTGGTCCGCTACATATACTAATTACGTCCCATTCGGTCCTCCACCAATTAGTTATGCCCTAATTACATATTTTTGGCCAAATCAGTCTTTTTTTTTTTTTCCAAAAATCTAAATTGCCCCGTTATTAATTTTTGTCCCCTTTCATGCAGTCCAATGCACATTTCAAACCACTAATAACTCAAATTTGATATAAGTAAAAATTCTAAAATTTTGATATTTATACACTATATACGACGAGACGAATCTAACAAGATCCTACTTGGCTCATTTTAACTTGTATATCTAGGTCCGTTATTAACACGACGAGACGGACCTAGATATACAAATTAAAATTAGCCAAGTAGAATCTTATTAGATTCGTCTCGTCGTTTAGTTTATACTCCCTCTGTCCCATTTGAAATGTCTCAAAACTTTTTGACACGCAGTCCAATGCCTTTATAACAGTTAATATCTTAAAATGTAGAGAAGTAGAAATTATAAAAATATATATTTTAAAACTACACGATTAGACGAATCCAACAAGACCGAACTTGACTATATCTTTTGTTGATATAAATATATAATTGTGATAACATTAGGTCAAATTTGATCAATGAACAGTGTCAAAAGTCAAAATTGGACAATACAAGTGGGACGGAGGGAGTAAATATCAAAATTTTAGAATATTTACTTATATCGAATTTGAGTTATTAGTGATTTGAAATGTGCATTGGACTGCATGAGAGGGGCCAAAAATTAATAACGGACCAATTGAGATTTTTGAAAAAAAGGACTGATTTGGCCAAAAATATGTAATTAGGGCATAATTAGTGGGTGGAGGACCGATTGGGGCGTAACTAGTATATGTAGCGGACCAATTGGGCCAAAAAAAATGACTGATTTGGCTTTTCTGTAAAAAAAAAGGACTATATTGGTGTTTTTTCCCCTGTTTGAGTACCATTATTTGGGGTCCAGTTATGGTGCCATTGAAAAAATCCACACCACATCAAGGCAAAAATCTGGAGCGTTGATTTCCAATCCAAGGGTTGTAAATGGAAAAAGGGTAAAGTTGTCCAACAAAATAGGTAACGGAAGATATAACCCTATATTTAGTATATTATCAATCTACTATTTGGTAAATCATATCAAATATTTGGTAATCTATATCTATGATCAAGAATATTTATTAAATAGTAATATAACAAATTTATTACGTATAGCATCGATGTTACCAAAAATAATTTTGTGATGCTATCAAAAATGTTCCAGCGATTCAACATTGAAGAATTCAGCGGCACTACCTTGAATAATTCAGCGACACAACCAAAAACAATTCAGCGATGTTTCCAAAATTACTTCAGTAATGCTACCAAAAAATATTTCAGTGGCCCTATCTAAAAGAATTCAGCCACTACACCAAAAAGAATTCAGCGACAATAACTTGTAGAATTCAGCGATGCTACCACATACAATTCAGCGATGTTACCAAAAATAATTCAGTAATGCTACCAAAAAATATTTCAGTGAACCTACTTAAAAGAATTCAGCGACCACCCCAAGAAGAATTCAGCGACACCATCAAGAATAATCCAGCGATGTTACCACATACAATTCAGCGATGTTACCAAAAAAATAATTCAGTGATGCTACCAAAAAATATTTCAGTGAGCATACCTAAAAGAATTCAGCGACGACACCAAGAAGAATTCAACGACACTATAAAGCACAATTCAGCGATGCTACCATATACAATTCAGCGATGCCACCAAAAACAATTCAGTGACGTTTTCATGAACAATTCAGCGATGATACCAAAAACAATTCAACAATCTTTTCATGAACAATTCAGCGACGTTTTCATTAATAATTCAACGACTCAGCTACGAACATTTTAGGTACGTTTTCATGAACAGTTCAAAGATATATATATATATATATATATTGCAGCATAATTAAGTAAATTGGAGTTTATGTAAGATCGATTCATGATATTGAAATGCGTAGAGAAAAAGTAGAATAAAAGTAGACTGAATAGACCATCAATTGTTTGTTAACAAAATTAAATCTAACAAATTTACTATTTTAACCTTCAAGTTAATCTCAACCATCAATTTGCAAATTGAATCAACGGACTTGATGCACCGCAGTACATCAAGTCAAAATGGGCAATCGCACCCTAACTGAAGTGCATTGTTTGGGCAGACTCACCTAATTTATATTAATCGAATCGAAGTAAGAACTCAAAAGTATTAACAAGATTCCCAATTATGATGACGACTTAACTGGAATCTGTATTAGATCTATTATTTTCATATTTCACAGTCACACACACACTTTGGCAATAAAAATAGAAAGAATCTCTACTTTGCACTTTGAGTTTATACTAAAGTTTAAAACAGCTTTTGAGGCTGTCAACAGTTTTGCTTCTTTATACTCGTGCAGCACGGCAGTAAGGATTTATTTGGTGAGCAGGTACTTGTGCATATATATTGCTTTCTTCCACCATGAAATTAATTCGATTGTTGGGTGTAGTTATTGGACAGATATTAGGAACGACCATTGAAAAACCCTAACTGATGAGTCTTCTCCTAGTTAATCATTCTTTGGGTGAAAAGAATTTCTGATTTAAGAATGGTCGAACTTTTGGTTCCAAAAATTATATTTTGTCCTGAAAGAAATAAAGTATCCTATATAAATCCTCGCTATAAGGACAAGGTGTGTAAGAAAGCAGGGTTGAAAGAGGATCAAGAAATAGCAGAAAAAGCATACGAAAACCGAACCAGACGCTCAGACAGACAGATATGAGAAAAGAAAATGTGGACAAAAAGGTTTGAACGCCGTTGCCGGGGATCGAACCCGGGTCACCCGCGTGACAGGCGGGAATACTTACCACTATACTACAACGACTTGTATGTTTAAAGGTTGTTCTTATTTATTATTATTAAAAACTACAAAATCCATGAATATTCATGTTCTTTCAACTTAGTAGTATTTCAACCTCACGTCTGTCTCTCTGCTCGCAGAGACGTTTGGTCACAGCAAGAACGTAATGAACAGAAGATATCCGAATGAGCCTCCCGGTCCATAACTAATGGAATGGAGATAAATGATAGAGTGAACACTCTTTCAACTTTCTGTTTTTATAGTATATCCGAATTGCTCTTGTCAAACAAATTACGCAAGAATCCAATGGCTTGGTTGACATTAATAAGTACTACTGCATGACAATAATCAGCATCCACCCTTTGTGTTCATCATCCAAGAAAGTGTATTTGCACAAAAAGTGTTAACATTAATTATTAGCATTTTGTTTGCCATCCAAGATTGAAGAAAAGACTACAGCATTCAGGACAGGGCCTTTTTCTTGAATGAAATGAATCTTAAAACTGAAACCGTTTTGCATAAATCTCTTGTAATTATAATTACAACACTCCCGTCATCACCGAGAGAATAAATATTTAAGACTAAAATTAACCTATCCCAGTATAAAATTAAAGGCAAGTCCCATTTAGAGGGGAACAGTCGAAATAAAACTGGAGCTTTAGAGGAGGCACCTGCAGGCCTCACACCTCCACACTACAATTGCAAACTTGCAAGCGACTCAAACCAATTCTGTTTTTCACCAACAGAATCCTTAGTTTGTCATTTTTGCTTCTTCCAATTCGAAGACACGGTTACTTGGATCACCTTTTCCGGCATCCCAACCTCCCACGAGACACGATAATCAAGCCACCATGCGGGTGGCTTCATGCTTCTGGGAACCTCGTGATAAATGCATAACCAATACCATGGGTTTTAAAAGAGCCCTCACTCACTAGCAGCAACACCGGCAGGATACCTCTTGATGATTGCAATGCTATATTGCGGCAGACAATTATGTCTCCATACATTTAACCTCGTGGCGAAGTTTGATCACCCAATCCACCTGGAATGAAGCTCAGCACAAGCCCAATTGGTCACTGATTTCATAGACGAGACCCATACACACACTGCCTGTCATTCACATTTCATATTGGATTTTAAGTATTAAAAGAGAAGAATATACCAACGTGATTGTCACTAACTGTCCTAAATTCCTAAAAATTTCTCTTAAAACACATTTTTAATTACATTAGGATCCTAGACCAACTGAAATTCAGTTACCCCTTTGAGCTTTGAAATCTTCAGTGACGCTAAATAATTAGTATAAAGCAGCGATGATTAAGTGAAGGGCACATTAAAGTAATGAGGAAGTTAAATGCGTACCATGTGTTGTTCATGAAGCAGCCAGTTCGCGATCTTCATTGACAGTACCAACAGCCTCCAGTATAGATGAATAAGTTATGTTGTCATATTCGAAGCCTTTCAGCTGCATCTCTTTCATTAACCTTGCAGCCTCCTCGAACATGCCTGCACGGCTTAGACAACCTAAAAGGGTGTTGTAAGAGACAGCATCTGGCTTCATATTAGAATCTTTCATTTTTGCAAACATCTCCATTGCTCTTTGAGGCCCACCAGTTCTAGCCAGGCCGTTCAGAATGATATTGTGGGAGTTGAGGTCTGGCACACATCCATTCTGTTCCATGCTTTGAAGTAATGACTGAGCTTCATCCATCATCCCAGCCCTCACCAACCCCGACATGAGGGCATTATAAGCATAGACATCTGGACTGCCACCAAGCCTTTTCATCTCATTGAAAAGATCAATAGCTTCAGTTAAGCGTCCAGACTTTCCAAAATGCTTTATCATCACCGCGTAAACACGAGCACTTGAGGAGCCACAATTTTCCTTTAGTTCCTGAAATAATTCATGTGCAGCATCATAGCGCTTGGCTCGGCCAAGACTGTTGATTAAGCTGCAGTAGGCAGCCGGACAAGGGGGGAAACCCTTTTCATCCATCTCCTCCAGCATTAACAATGCTTTCTCTAAGCTGTTTTTCTTGCAATATCCATCTATGAGAATCGAATAAGTAAAGGAGCTAGGACTGATGCCACTAGCCTTCATCTTATCATACAATGAGGTGATCTCTGAAACTGGGGCTTTTGATTCAAATAGAGCTTTAATCATGGTGTTGTATGTCACCACATTTGGTTTGCAATTCAAGGATTCCATTCCTTCAAAAAGCTTAATTGCATCACCCAAACGTCCCCCTTTGCCCAAGATATTTATGACATTATTTATGAGCACCACATCTGGCTTGCAACCATCATTAAGCATCTTTAAAAACACTGAATATGCTTCGTCGATCTTCCCAGCAGCACCAAGCCCCCTTATCATTTCCGTGTACGTATACACAGTTGGTGGACAGCCTGCATCTTTCATCTCTCGCACCAATCCTAGGGCCTTTTCAACCAACCCTAGTTTAAAGTAGATTCCTAATACAGTAGTATATATTTTTGCACTTGGAAATAAACCAATCTCTTTCATTTCCCCAAACAGTTTGATTGCTTGGTCATTACGATCTAATTTCCCAAATGAAGAAATAAGAGCACTGTATGTTATTGTATCAGGGAAACAATTACCTTCGTTGCACATTTCATTATATAATTCATGAACCTTCTCAAGACAACCCTCTTGCATCAGCATCAAGATGATGGAATTATATGTGGTAGCTGTTGGCTTGCATTTCCGATATTTAATTTGGTAAAAGACTGAAAGTGCTTTGTTCACCATCTTTGACCTGCCCAAAATTCTCACAACTTCTGATAGCTCTGCAGGGCCAATAACACATGGACTCTTAACCATTTCCTGGATCATCTTCCACATAACACCAACCATTCCAGCTTCCTCAAGACAACGTACCAAAACCATGTAGGTAGTTGAATCATGCTCAAAATTTCTTCTCTTCCCGGCCCACTTAAAGAACTGCATTTTCACATTGATGTCCACATCTACTTTCAAAACCTCACGAACCAACCTATGATCAACCTTCAATTTCAAAACCTCCAAAGCCTTCTCCGCATCAGGACCCCACTTAAAAATCTTTAAAATCCTTATGAACCTTTCATCAAGAATTCTCCCAGAACTATTCTTCCTTATCATGGGACGGAAACCAGAATTTGGCATATCATCTTTTGGAATTCCCAACCGAAACATTTGGACAATTTCATTCTCTGAAACAATAAGGGCGCATAAGTTTAATCCTTTCACAGCCCTAATTTAGAAATAATAATATACATGCATACTATGTAAGAAATAATAATGCAATCTTACCACAGCCATAAATACATCCAAAAATCCATTATAATCTAATAGCCTAGATTAAAAAATCTACTCAAGTTCAGATTAGCAAAAAGTACCTGTCTGCTTGATTCTCTCAAATAAACACGAACAGGTGAATATTTCTCGCCTCCAAACAACCAATTCACCCACCATTTTCCCTTGAGCCCTCATTTCTCTAATGTCAGTTCTTCAATAAAAGCGAATACAAACCATCATATCAGGTGTCTGGAGCTTAACACGGGCACTCTTTGATATCAACAACAATAACCTTCTATAGAAGACAATGAAAATAGAAACAAGGACAAAGACCTGAAACTAATGAGCTGTGATGAATCACCGGTTTGTAGCTTTCAGTTGTATTGGGGAAGTCAATATCCACAACCTGCAGATCCAAAAGTAGGAGTTGTAATGTGAGGTGAGAATGAAAAAAACAGAAAGTCAGATGAAGCAGAAATAGACATTTGCAGGCTCACAAAATAAGGATAATTATACAATTGAAGCTCAAAGTGCATTAAGCAAGAAATATGCAATCCAATTTGTTAAACATGTATTGGAGTTAATTGATATGTTTTAACAAATGCAATGATTGTTTATTTGAACAAATAACGAAATGCTACCTGAAACAGCCTACATAAAGTGCAACAATAGTCATAGGAGAAAATATGAGCCTGATTAAATTCAACAAAATTTTGCAACTTGAGAGAGATCATCATAGTTATGCAATACTGCAAATACAAATTAAAGCAATCAAAGTCACTTTCTAAAAAGCTTAAAGCATGCCAGAACTACAACCCAATTAACATTTCACTATTTACATTGCACACATATCTTAAGTCAAGAGAAGATATGAAATTCTTCAGCACAAATCTCCTGTTAAATGCATGCCAAGGCTTGATGTGAAATTTTAGATAAAAAGAGAGCTAAAATTCAACTGGATTGTTTCAAACTGCATGCTCAGTCAAATTATACTATTTAATTGCAAAGAATTAAAGCGAATGAAACTAAAAGAAATACTTTGTGTTCAAGGCTATTTAAGAAGCAATGAGTGAGAAATTCTCCTCCAATAGAAGAGGTTCCACAGCCTAATACAAAAACAATAAAACCTTACTGACTGGAAACTTATGGACAACTTCATTTGACAATTGAATTTGCAAAGAATGACAGAAATCAGGTAATTGAAGTATAGGAAATCCAATCTCCTGTGTGCAATTTCACATTTTCTATATCTGCTTTGTGTCACTTGGTGAGTAGCAGAAATAAGTTTCGTCAATATCCCAGAAAAGTATTACAATATTCCTAAGTACTTTATCTACTTCAAATTATAAATCTTCTGTATTCAAAGGGGCAGTGTCCAATGAGTTATTATCCAACATTCAATAGAGAAAGGAATATAGGAAATGTAGCAACCCCAACATATTCTACATGATTGGCTTGCAAACTATGTTCATCACAGAAAATGACGAACAAGGGAAATTAAAAGGATATATCTGTTTGGTCTGCGATAAGAAAGTATTTTAGGTACCTTATGATTACATCATGTTAAGTGATAAAGATACAGAATTTGAACACCAGCATGGAAAGTTACAAATTATCCTTAACCAAGATGCATAAAAGAGACAATCAAATATCATGATGATTTCGTTCGTGGCGTTGCCCTGAGAGTTTAGTGTTCTACTCAACTTTCCACCAGGTGTCAAGCAAGAGCACAAAATAATCGACAGCTGATGATAAGCAGCTACCTGCCAAAAAGAATGCACTCTGAAATAATGTGTAACGTTGAACTTGCAAGCGGGTAGTAGACACTCTTCAGCATTCGCCAACATTACTTGCAAGCGGGTAGTACACTCTTCAGCATTTACCAACATTGCCCATAATTAATCCAAAACACTCCTCACAAGTCGCTCCATAAGAGCAAAAAATTCAAAAATATACAAATTTCCACTCTGCCACAATCAGATTCAAATCCAGTATTCTATTCACATTCTTAAATTATTCCAACGATAAACTCTCAAAACTGATTTTAGCAAAGTCCATAACATAATAGACAAATTCAAACTAATTCCAATCCAAAACCTCAAATCGCAAGTAACTCGCACAGATTTGAATAAATTCAAGCTGGGCACGATCAGAATATTCAAAAGAAACTTAAGATGAACAAACCTGGAAAATCAAAATGGAGCGAATGGAATGACTAGAGTATGAAGAGCACTGCGTCTGCTGCTGAGTCTGATATGATAACAGAAAGGGATTAGGCTGATGGCTTGGGCTGAAGTGATATAATGGGCTTTCATTATTTTTGTTTATTTAAGGTGTAATGGGCCAGCCACATAATGGGCTTTGGTGTTTTGTTACTAATACCGGACTCATTCGGTTTGAATTATTATAGGAAATTTTTTAAAATAATTAACAAGCAATAAAAAAATGAAAATTAAAATAATAAATAAATAAACTAAAATACTTCCTCTGTTTTTGAAAGATTGCTACGGACCCACCCAACATGCAGTTTAATGCACATTTTAAACCATTAATAACTCAAATTCGGAACAAGTAAAATTATAAAAGTTTGATATTTAAAAACTACAAGACAAGACGAATCTAACAAGATCCCACTTAACTATATTTTAATTTGTATAACCTTGATAAAACTTTAAGTCAAAGTATATGAATGAACATTAGCATTTTGTCAAATATAGCTAACAAAAAAAATGGAGGAAGTATGAGTAACTTTGTAATAAAAAATGAAAATCATATTTAATATAAAGATTCTCATAATAAACAAGAATAATTAAAACTTCTAAAAAAAAAAAAGAATTACCCAATATCTTTTAATTTAATGTTATTTTGTAAATTTAACTTATGGGAATGGTTATGGTACTACCAATGTAACACCCCCATTTTCCCTAAGGATGCAGCGGAAGAAAAGAGCGGGAACAATGGGTGGGGTGCTACCGCCACGTATTCCGGGTTGCCCAAAATACGCTAAGGCTAACATAACTAATTGCAGAAAACTCAATATTGAATGTATATGCTAACCACGTTCCGGACAAGCTAGCATATAATTCGCAAAGAAGCTTATATACTGTAAAAAGTATAAAATAAGCTTGATAAAAAAGGTTTGGTAGAGCGTAACCAAACGGAGGACTGCATTCCTCAAAGCGCGCAACAATAATAATGGAATAAATACATGGAAGTTTATAAAAGGGGTTGTTTATCTCATATTTCGAAAATAATATTGTTAAACGCGTAATGCATTGTTTAAAACAGTAGGGCACCATATTTGCATAAACGGGATAAAACCCAAATATTTGTTCATACTCCATAAATAATTTTCTATGCCAAGTACATAATATATTATTATCACAAAGGGGGTTTTTAAAATATACATTTTTACGTGAATAATACCCCAAACCGTGCCCGTGCAAAAGATGCCTTGCAGATCTCAAAACCTGAAAGGAAATGGTGAAAAGTGTAGAGTCAGCGAAAACAATCGCTGAGTAAGTAGACGTTTACTCCCGGAGGAGGTTGGGTTGCAGAAATAATTTAAAATGACAGTTATGGGATATGGCATGCTTAAATGAGAATAATTTATGCATAAAGACAATATTAATCTAAATCCCGGGAAAAGATAATACAACAATATGCGTTACCGAAATTTAAGTATTTCAGCCACCGTGTGTGGGGTTCCGCTCTAGGGCTCTAGTCCCACTCGAAGGTGGGGTCCCTGTTTTGTCGGACTCAAGTCCCACATGCACTAAAGGGTGTGGGGGAGGTAAGAAATTTCCTCAGACCACATTGAATCGAGAAATGGCATCGGGCTGGTCTCCACCAGTCCCCGTAAGTCGTGTATTACAGGCAAACGGCGGAGGATTTACATCCGTCCCCGTAAGTCGTGTAACACAGGCAAACGACGGATGTGGCAGCAGCGACCCAAAACTTGGACCCAACCCCGTAACAATGCGCGCTCAAATATCCGTAGGATTTTGAGGATAGTTACAAAGATTGTTAAGCACAGTAAATCCAGCATACCAAAATATCCAAAAGCAGTAGGGAGCTATAAGCATAAATTTAAAAAGTAATAAAAATGGTTTTCTTGAAATTTATGCTTAAGCTAAATAATTTTTGGGCTTACTCCAAAGAGTAAAAATCTACTTACAGTCACCGTAGACGAGATGGATGCAACACACGCGTAGGCTACGAGCAGATATCCCTTTACAGCTATTTGGCTAGCAATATTTCAATGACTCAGCATACTATGATGGTATTTTACCATAAATATAATAACTAAAATCTTACAACTAATAAATCTTACCCGAACACTTTACGCTTTTATGGGATTAGTTATCGTAACTTCGATCGGGCTCCTAAAACCTCTTTATGGAACTAGTAGCAAAATGGGAGAGAAATAGAAATGAAATCGGAGAAACAGCAAGTGAAGAAAGAAAAGAAGGAAGAAAGGAAGGCAGGGGTTGCAGATGGCCGGAAATGGGGAGGATATTGGTGGCGTAAATGGTGGCCGGATTTGGACGGAGAAGGGGGCTGCGGTGGAGTGGAGGCCGGCGGTGGTGGTGGCAAACGGCGGCAGGGGCTACGGGTTGTGCGGTGGCCGGAAAATGGAAAAGGGGGAAAATTTGGTGGTGGCCGGAGGTTCGTCGGCGGTGGTGGCGGCGCCGGAATCCGGCGACGGTGGAGGGTGAGGGAGAAAGGATGGAGGAGGGAAGAAGGGGGAGGTTTATATAGAAGGGAGGAGGTATCCTTATAACCGGTTAATAGCTTCGTCCATTGGGTTCTCACCCATTTATCCAACGGATATCCATAGTGGTCAATCAAATGTCAATTAAAGTGATTTGACCATTTTGTCCAATGGATTTTCACCTATTATCCAACGGATATCCATAGTAGTCAATCAAAGGTCAATTAAAGTGATTTGACCCTTTTGTCCAATGGATTTCATCTATATAATTTGTATTATTAGCACAAATAATTCCAGACTTCAAATCTTCTTATTTGGAACATCTTGGTAATAATGGGTCGGTCGACCTCGAACCCCATAAGTTCACTGGCTAATTATTCTTGATTATGGACTTAATTAGTCTAATTGGTGGACTTAATAATCTCTAATGATATTATATTTAATTGTAAGGACTTAATTTTTATATTTTAATTCATGCCTAATATTTAATCCATTTAAATTACTCCAACAAATTATTTAACTCGAGATAAATATAATCTTTCCGCAATTGCTGCCGCCATATTCGGGTTTAATTATTCTTGATTTAAAAATAGTGATTTATTTATTAAATCCAACATTAATTATAGTGGGCATGTCAAATATACTTCTTCGTCCAAATTCTAATAAGTTAATATAATTTTAAATTCCAAATCCTCTAGTAACTATGGCTTAGGCATTATTAATAAACATTTTCATAATAAGTTATATACGCTCTCGAACGTTTTATCGTGTAATTAGACTTGTGTAATAATACATGATTTTATAATTATAAACTAATAAGTATGTAAAACACTTAGTAGTAAATTTTATTAAATAACCCAGTCTTGAGGTTTCTTAATTGGGCAATTTACTTACTGAGGTTTTGACCGCTCATATTTTCCGTAATCGAATCAACTTAATATTTTAAATTAATCTATAGTGATTAATTTTACCGCTTGACTCTTGCCCAATACTTTATTTTTTATTTAAAAGCTTATAATGTATCCTTTTGTTAAAAATCAAATAGCTTATAAACTTATTAGGGCTTTAATAATTAAACCTTGTTTGATGTTGTACCTCCTTTCGGGACCTTCATTCCAAATCTCGAAATTAAATATAATCGATTATTAATTAAGGGTCAATAATTTACAGATAAATATTTATTATGCTCCTGCTTAAATTAATTCTAGTTGGTATTTCATGAATTTACTAAGTTATCCGTTAATAACAAGGTCTGCTATTTTTAATAAGTTAATTAGCTCACTATTTATATTACCTTAATTAAGTCTCACGTGTAGTCAAATATCCTTTCTGAATTCGTTATCGATGTAAATATTCAAGTCTCCGGTCTTTTTAAACTAGTTGGCTAAATATTCCTAGTTAAGCCATATTGGTTAATTTCCATAATTTAACCCATGCCCAATATTACTTAATCCAACGCTTAAAAATTAACGGATGGATAAATATTTTTATCCTGAAACCGTTGCTACTTTATTCGTATTTAATTATGCCTTATTATTGATCGTAGATCTATAGTCTCGAATGATCTCTAACACTTGTTTGTCCAGTATATTCTTATTTGAAAAGCTTATAATAAATTCTTTTATTTTTATTTTAAAATAAGATAGCTTGTACTTATTGGAGTTCTAATAATTAGATGTTGCTTGAAGCTAGAGCTATGTTTGGAACCTTCATGGCATATTCTGAAATTAAGTGTATTCGGTTATCATTAAAAGATTAAGGATTTAAAGACTACTAAATAATTATACTAAATTTTGACTAAATAGGGGTGATTAATTGGCATGGATTTAAATAATTCGTTATAATGTATAATTTAATACTTGTAAGTTAATTACATATTGTTGCACTTAAAAGTTTTAATTTCTCAAATAGTTCACAACTAGGATAAATTTGTATTTCAAAAATATCTTTTCTTTTTGTCTTATGAGAAATTTTGAATATCTATTTATTAAGAATTTAAATTTCTAGTTAATAATTTTATGGGGTGTTATAACCAATGTGAATGGTAGTACATCAAGACAAATCATCTCGACCATACAAAAATATTCAATGGCTATAAAATAAAAAGGGTAGAGTTGTCAAACAAAAATAATCATATCTTTAGTAATAAAATCATTCAAAAATCCATTTAGTGATTTCTATCCTTAAATAAAGATCATATAAAAAATTTACATAAGTTAGCTCTCTTTTGACACAATTTATGGCATAATAATAGATAAATTATCTTTATTTATCTCTTTCACTCGTCAGTCTTTCATTCCTCATGTTTTCTATTTGGCTATTTTGAAATTCTAAAATATGATAGGATATTTAGATTCCTTGCATCGAGTAGATAGATTTTCATACAAAGAACGTCCAAATCCGAGCTCATTTGAGAAAATTACAGTCATTTGAAGTTTGTCATATAAATTTTGTTGTATAGACTACGTCGCTGAAATGCATATGCTACGTCGCTGAATTGTAAAATATCCATCGCTGAATTGTAAAGGATCCATCGCTGAATTACATAGCCACCGTCGCTGAAATGTAAAGGCTGTGTTTCTGAAAATTGTATTGAACTTCAAATGGTTTTAACTTTCTCAAACGAACTCGGATTTTGACGTTCTTTATATGAAAATCTACCTACTCGATGCAATGAATCTAAATTTCCCATCAAATTTTGGAAATTCCAAATAAATACCAGATTTTCAAAAGAAAAGATATCTTATGTTCATTATTTTGAAAATATGATATTTACATGTTTAGACTTTCTAAAATCTGATAGGATATTTAAATTCCTTGCATTGAGTAGATAGATTTTCATATAAAGAGCGTCCAAATCTGAGGTCATTTGAGAAAGTTAGAGTCATTTGAAGTTTGTCGCATAAACTTTGTTATATAGGCTACGTCGCTGAAATGCATAAGCTATGTCGCTAAATTGTAAAGCCTCCATCGCTGAATTATAAAGCCTCCGTCGCTGAATTACATAGCCACCGTCGCTGAAATGTGAAGGTCGTGTTTCTGAAAATCGTAATAAACTTCAAATGGCTCTAACTTTCTCAAACGAACTCGGATTTTGACATTTTTTATATGAAAATCTACCTACACGATGCAAGGAATCTAAATTTCCTATTAAATTTTGGAAATTATAAATAGATAAATACCAGATTTTCAAATGAAAGGATATCTTATTCTGGTTATTTTGAAAATATGATATTTATCTGTTTAGGCTTTATAAAATCTGATAGGATATTAAATTCCTTGCGTTGAGTAGATAGATTTTCATATAAAGAACGTCTAAATCCAAGCTTATTTGAAAAAGTTAAAGCTATTTGAAGTTTGTCACAAAAACTATGTTGTATAGGCTATGTCGCTGAATGCATACTCTGTGTCGCTGAATTGTAAAGCTCCCGTCGCTGAATTGCAAAGTCACTGTCGCTGAAATGTGAAGGCTTCGTTTCTGAATATCGCAGTGAACTTCAAATAACTCTAAATTTCTCAAACGAACTCGGATTTTGACATTCTTTATATGAAAATCTACGTACTCGATACAAGCAATCTAAATAACCTATCAAATTTTAGAAATTCCGAAAAGAAAAAGTAAGATTATGAGGGAGAGAGATGTACGAGCATTAGAATTGATAAAAGTGAATAGAGATCATTTGGATCTTATTGAAATTACAATAGTACCCTTTGTATTAATCTTAGCCATTGATTTCAACATTTCATCAATGGCTTGAATGTGCCACAGTACATCAAGAGACATAGGTCTCTGCACCCTAACCAAAGCCTTAATTTATAACCTACTAAATGAAAAAAAATGGAGAGAAAATAGAGGGAGAATTTTTTTAAAAAAAAAAATGAAAATGAATGTATATATTATATTATTATCACACAACTTCTATTTTTCTAAAAAAAATGAGTTTTACATCCTCTAAAAGAACATACATATTCATGGAAACTACCTAAACTTTATTTATTTCTATAAATTTCGATAGAGTGTATATCATCCATTTCTAGAAATTATTCTAAATCTTAATTAGTTACCTTTTACTCTAGTTTTGAAATTTTTAGTGGCAAATGGCAATCATTCTAAAACCACGGACACGTTTCTGTTTTTAACATTTTCTTTTTTTTTTCTTTTTTTTTTTGCGGGACAACATTTTCTTTTTAGTAAGTTACCCATAAAATTCGAAATTAACATTTTTTATTTACCATTTTCATTTTGGTATCACTCATTAATTTACGAGATTAGTGGCGAAAGTAAGTGTACAAATGAAGGGGCTTGGGCCCCTCTAATGTCCACTCTCTAGTCTATAGCTAAGTACAATTCCGTTACAAAAAATAAAGAAATGTGACATTCCTTCTTTAAATTTTTAACTTTTTTAGCTTTAATACTTTAGTTTTTAGCCCAATTGTTTACTAATTTTCTCGACTTTACTTGCTGTTTAAGCCCAATCAGCATAACTAATTCTGAATTCGGTCCCTCAAATATTGGTAATTAAGAAATTTTGATCGCTAAAATTTCTGTAGCTAAGGAATCTCGATTACAAATTCCATCACTAACCTGTTTAGGGTTAGTGATTAGGGGCCGGAATTTAGTGTTTTAATAATAAAAAAAAAAATCGGTCTTTAAAATAGAACATTCATGTAGTGATAAATCCAAATCAATTAAGAATTAAATGAAATCAAACCCAATAGTTTGAGTTTGGTTTTTGTGTTCGTATATTTGTGACAATTTTTTTTGTGAAAACGGGCCCTCCCTTGAGAATAATTCTAGTTTTCGCCACTGCATGAACTTGTTTATGGTTGAATTTTTTAACATATTACTTTGAATGGAGTATTTTATTATTGTTGTTATTTCATGGAAGACATATGATTTATTGTTTAACCTTGATATATATTAAAATTCAAGTACTTGATCGATCCCTAATCTTCAAATATGAAATAATTGAACTTTATTGTACCATTATAATCCATGTTGGTGGCAGATCTTTGGGAAATTTGGGACGTGCGAGTTTTGGTGGTGTTATTCGAGATGCGAATGGCCTTTGGGTTGAAGGTTTCTCAGGTTCTGTAGGACATGCATCCAACTTTGTTGCGAAACTACATGGTGTCTATAATGATCTCCAACGCCCTGTTAGTTTAGGAGTGTATCAGGCTTGTTGTTTTTCAGACTCGATGGAGGCACTTCACCAGTTCACCTTACAATGAAAGCACCTTCTCCAGTGCATTTTTTGTGTCCCTTGATCCTTAACATCAGAGACATCTAGACGACCCACCCTGATTTTCATTAGCATCATATTTCGAGAGAAGGTAACTTGGTTGCAGAAAGCTTAGTGAAGCGTGGAGCGTGCTTGGATGAATTTTTTACTCATGGATTTTTCCTCCAAACAAGGCCCCGCTGTTTGCAGATTTTGCGGGGCTTTGGTACCTCCATGAGTAGCTAGTTTATTTTTTGTTCCTAATTTTTTCTCATCTCTCCCTTATTTATGTAGATTTTTTAGTTTTTTTTTTCATTTTTCCAACGCCATGTGCGTCTTTGTCACCGAAATAAAAAAATTGCATAAACAAAAACTTTAAATAACTGCGTGTAATTCGAGTATTAAATAATGATTTTAAAAAGAATAAAAATAAAATAAATTTTAATTAATTTGTATAGGTTATAGTAAGAAACAAAAATTGAAAATACCATTCTTTTAAGCGGAAAGAATTAAATCATTTAATTTTTAATCTTATTTTAAGTATAATATTTAGATCCTCTTAATCATTAATAATTATGAAGAATATTTAATAATTATTTATTGTCGCAACTGTGATAAGTTTTTTTCATTTTAAAATATATAATATTTAAATCTTAAAAAATAAAATAATGCCAGTAAATATTTAATTTAATTGCAAATATAACGATCAAATTAAATTATCAGATTACTATTTGATGGCCAAAATGAATAAACCTGCTTGATAATATCCACGATTATGTAAGTATATAAATTCATAAATATGTACAACATGGATTGCTTATTTTTTAAAAATGTAAAAAATATAGATCAATGAAATATTAGGGAAAAAAAGTTAAAAGTGTAATGTAGATTACAATATTACATATAACATGAAATGAAATACTTCACATTATGTAACAAAGTAATAGTACTTTCTATTTTAATGGTATTCTTAATATTTTTATTGTTAGTTTTAACTCAATTTCAACAAAGTAGTAAGGATGAGGACATAGTCCAAGTGGTTTAGTTCATTGATTTCCAACCTGAAGGTTAGAGGTTCGATTCCCCACCCGTCGCCTACCCCTCTCCTTTATTCTCTTTATAATTTGTGTGACATGGGCTCCCACCAACCTGAAGGTTGAGGTTCATTGTTGTGTCTTTGCTTTGTGTGGTTGAGAAGGGAAAATAAATTGTAGTAATGTTGTGTGTTTGGTTTATGATTAGGACAATATGATGATTGATGATCACCTCAATAGAAATTTCACAAGGCAACTTGCAAGAACAGTCATCATAATCTATGAATAACTAGCTATTAACATTTCTTTCTTTTACCCATAGTCGTTTGAGTAAAGTTTTGAATTTGAGCTTTTGTGATACGAATCCTAAAAAGGCCTAAGAAATCCATTGATTCACAAAAAAAAAACAAAATATTTCCTTTTCAAATATAAAAGTTGCTACATACACCAAACCCTTCACTAAAACTTTTTTGAATAACTCAAACAAATTCTATAAGTTGTTCAGCAAAAAAAAAATTAACAAAGTAGTATTGTTAGAATATCACATACTAATTACTATCATATATTCCATCTGCCCCGCAAAGTTTGACTCATTTCTTTTGGGCTAATTTAGGTGCCGGGGTTTAATAATTAAAGTGTTGTGGATATTTGTATTTAAGATTATAATGAATTTTGATATTGTTTATTACTCACTTTATTCCATTTAACTTGTCATGTTTCATTTCTACATACAATCTAATGTATCTTTTCAATCATTACTATCTCAAAATATGCACAACAAAATAGTATTTGAAATATACATTCTAAACTACATGATTATACGACTCTAACAAAACTCAACTCGACTATATTTTTTTCAAATATATACTTGTAATAAAATTGAATCAAAGTTAGTCAATGAACAATGCCAAAAAGTCAAACATGACAAGTAACATAAGATGGAGGGAGTATTTAACTTTGACTTAATATTATGGTAACGATGTAATTAGAGAAAAATATTCAAGTATTGTATTGTTAGAATCGTCTAATAGTGTAGTTTCAGAATATAGTATTATACAATTTTTATGTGTACCAATTTGTAACAGTAATTAAAGAAATGCAATGGACTTTGTATAGAAAATAAAAGTGCATTGAAATTTGTAGAGAATAGTAAAAGTGAACACTTTTAATGGGATTTGGGAACAATTAAATTTCTAATTAAACTTATATTAATTTAATTTATTTAAAAATAGAAATTGACCAAACTTTGTGCGATACTCCAAAAAGAAATATGAGCCAAACTTCGTCGGATGGAGAAATATAATTTAAATCATTAAATCTATACTATAATAAATAAATCCTTTATATTTATCTCTATCATTTATTCTTAATATTAAAATATAATAATATAATACAGTATAACAAATTATGGAACCATAATTTTATTGTGCTGTGGCGTGGGAGCCAAATCTATAGCAATAATAATCCCATCGGGACCACACTCCAGGAATCGGGCAAAGAAATTCATGGACAGGATTGCAGCCCTTCTTAAGACTGAGGAATTCCAAGACGAGATCAACAAAGAAGAAGGCCGCAATCCGAAAGCATTGATCATGATCCAACTCGATGAGACCAGAGGGATACCCACCACTGAGCCCAAACATCATAACCTGGAAGAAGCGTTCTCTTCCTATGATTTGAAGTATTAAGCCATCGCCGTCGCCGGAGAGCCATCGGAGGAGTTGCCGGAGCACCGGAGCATCACTGGAGGACGAAACGGAGCTCGCCGGAAAATTGGCCGGAAGTTGGCCAGAGGTCGGCCGGAGCCACCGTCGGTCGCCGGACAATTTTCGGACAAGTCGGAGATTGGTCGGATATTATAGTTTGTAATAGTGTAGAAAATAAATGCATGCAAAAATTGACTAAGGCATGGGGATCAATGCGCTTTACCAATGCGCTTTAAGCAATGCGGTTTCGTAATACCGCATCAATCCCCCACCAGCCTCTCCCATGCGATGCGGTATAAACCACATCGACCTCAATGCGGTTTAATACCGCATCGCCCCTTTCGCATTTGCCTTAGTATATTTTTCCTAGTTCATCAATGCGGTCTGAGCCAATGCGGTATTACCCTTAATCCGCATCGCCTCTAAACCGCATCGCCTCAGTTATTATTATTATTACTATTAGTTATAAGTATAGTTGTTAAGATCTCGATCCCGATCTTAAGATCTTACGAATTTACGATCACACCTCTCTAAAACGATCTCGATCCTCGTAGGATCTTAAAATTAGTAAGATCACGATCCTGATAGTAGAATGTTACGATCTTATTGTCATATTTTCGCACACGCTTCTACGATCTTACGATCATACCTCTTAAACCATATAACTTTTGTAGTATTTTATGATTTGGTATCAAAGTAACTTCTTTTTATTTAATTTTAAACTTAAGAACTTGTATTCCTTGTGTATGATCGGTAAAAAAAACATAATATATATGTATGTGGAAATATTTATGTTTAGTTGTGATGTTTTTATATTGTTTTGTATTAATTAACTTGCAAGATTTATAACACACACTGAAATAACTCTTTTAATTGTTAGTATGCATAATTGAATTTATCTATTACTACAATTTCATAAGATCTTAGGATCCCGATTCGATCCTACGATCTCGATCTTATAAAGACAAAAACGATCCCATATAGGATCCCGATCTTAACAACCTTGGTTATAAGTGTTCAATGCGGTTTTAATGTCCAATTCGGTATAAACCAAATTGACACATTAAACCGCATCGCCCTATAATATTTTGTAATAGATAGGTTTTTCAAGACCAATGCGGTCTTTTTCCTCAATGCGGTTTATACCGCATCGATGCGGTATAAACCGCATCACTTTCCCAAAACCGCATTGGGATCATTTTGGATGTATTTTCCATTTCTTTTATTTTCTAAGGGGTTTGGCCTATATATATGTCCTCCCCATTCATTTGTAACAATCTTTTGCTTGAATGAAAATTATCCTTTCTCTTCAAAAGATCAAAACCGAGAGCACTCTCACTCTCACACACCTTTGTATGTTTGTTGGGAAACATTCATCATCTTGGATTGAAGCATCCATTGTGATTATATAAACCGAGGCTTGAGTTGAATGATTGGGTTGAGGTCAAGGTTTCGAACATCTTGGTTGCTTCCCCCGACGGTTCTTGTTGCGGTTTAGCTTCCTTATCCCTTCTTTTCTATTTGAGTACATCTTCTTCCATCTTCCATCTCCTTAATCTTCCGCTAATCATCTCCTAATCTCTCTTGAGCAAGTTAGTAACCAAGAGATCCATGGCATCCTAATTTATTTGGCATCAGAGCTCCTTGGTTCTACTTGTTATAAATCTGAAAAATCTCAAAAAAAATATATGTTCTAGTGTTCTTGTATTACTTTCTCAAAATCCGAAAACCCTAAAAATATTCTCTTGCTATTATCCTGTTGTTTTGTGTTCTTACCCTTGTTTCTTTTTTGATTGTGCGAGGTTTTTATTCTTGAGTCACGAGTGATGTCAAAGCTCTCGCTTGGCGCATTGTTACTCTTGTTCTTGTATTAGATCTTGGTTCTTGTGGCTTGTGCCTACCCGAAACCATCTCTTTTACTAAACCCTAGTTTTATTCCTCATTGTGTGTTTATGTGTGCTTGACATTTTTGTTTAACAAATTATTCTTGCATATGAAAGCACAACAGTGGGTATTTTGTGGGTTTGGGGTGTGAGATTGTTTGTTACTTGATAATGGCCAGAAATGTCCATTATTTCAATCCATTTCCGTGTCTTAAAACGGGTATTTGATCGCATTCTGGTCTTATATTAAATAAGAAAGCAGTCGAATTTGACTGATTTATGCATAACTGTAAAAATATTGAGTTGGTATGAAAAATGCATAAATATGAAATTTTATTACACATTTATGTTAGAAAAATCTAAAAACATGAGAAAAAGAAAAGAAAAGAAAAAGGAAACAAAAAGATGGGAAAAGAAATAAAAACCCACAAAAAGTCGAATTTTTCAGGAAATTACGACGCTAGACTCAAGTACGACGTTAACCATGTATAGCGTCGTAGGCCGAGTATAGTGTCGTAGGCAGAAATGGAGGCAAGATTCTGAAGAAGAAGAACTACGACGCCGAGCATAGCGTCGTAGGTCAAGTATAGCGACGTAACGCAGTATAGCGTCGTAGGCTGTTCACTTAGACACAAAGAGTGTATTCGAAGTGGAAGACTACGACGTTACACCTATAGCGTCGTAGTAATGGATAGCGACGAAGTCATGCATAGCGTCGTACCAAGCTGCAGAATTCAAATTCAAGGGCCTGGGGGCCCACGGGCCTAGGGTTTCTCACCTATATATAGAGGTGTTGACTCCCAGGTCTTGTCACTTCATACATTCCCCACACTTGAAGACAACTCAAGTTCTTGAGAGGTGTGTAGTTTAGTTTAGTTAGTTAGGGTTTAAATATTTTTTTTTGTATTATTTACCTTTATGCATTGTTCTTCATTCTTGTTTTAAGTTAGCTTAGATTAGTGTTAGTTTCCATGTTTTAGACCTTAGTTAGCCACTATTTTCCTTTTTACAGTTTTGTTCAACTCTTTATTTAGGTTTGAAATATCCAAATGATGGGTATAATCAAACCATTTGTTATAAAAAGGGAAGTTAAGCTTCAAAAGAGTCACAAAAACATGAAATGGACATGGGTCCATGGATTTACTTGTTTTACTTTTGCTTAAATGACCAGTTGGTCATCTTATTTTCGGTTTACAATGTGGATTTTCTGCCTTCTTCTTCATTTTTGGGTTCCTATGCATGTTTTATGTTTGTAAACCCTCATGTGGGTTTGTGGTTCATGGGTGTATGCTTTTAGCTATTTTACCGTGTTTTTATGCATTTTGGCTTACTGTTTTCACCTTATTTCATTACTGTTCTTGCATTGATGAACCATGAACTTGAAAACAGGGTTTGCAATCGCATAGATTGCATTACCCGACCAACAACATATTCTGGGGTAGCTACGACGTTAACCGCCCTACGACGCTATCCAAGGATAGCGACGTAGAGAAGGGTTTGACGTCGTAGTTGCTTCGGACTTAAGCAAATTTGCCCTACGGCATTAGACCTACGACGCTGTCCTTTGATAGCGTCGTACTCTTTATCTAAGGTCGTAGGACCCCACAACTCATCAAATTTTCACAAAAACCCATTTACGACGCCATGACCACGACACTGTCCAAGGATAGCGTCGTAATTTAGTGCATAACGTCGTAAACCCCATTTTATCAACTCTTCAGAAAATTCCACCTACGACGCTACACCAACGACGCTGACCTAGGATAGCGTCGTAATTTAGTGTATAGCGTCGTAGCACTCCTCTCTTTTTCAAAACCATCTCTTCTCACTACGACGCTAGACTTTACGACGTAAACATGGTTTACGTCGTAAGACATGCATAGCGTCGTAACCCCCATTTCTCAACTGCCATACACGACGTCAACACTACGACGTGAAACATTGTATAGCGTCGTAATCATGTGCAGCGTCGTAATCATGAGCAGCGTCGTGCATAACCCTTTTAACTCCAAAATTTTCACCTCTTTCACCAATCCATGACGACGCTGTCCCCACGACGCTATCCTAGGATAGCGTCGTAAAATCTGTTTAGCGTCGTAATTGGCAGTCTTTGCCAGATTTTCCACTTCTTCATTTCCTTCATTAATTAATTGAACCCTTAAGTCAATGATTAAAGATCGTGATTAGTAATGACTAAGATCGATAATCACCCTGATCAAAGGACCTTTGTTCAATTTCCCATAAAACACTTTTCTATAAACAAAACCTTAATGCCTTAAGTAGATAATCCGGACTATAATTAATTATGGTATGAAGGATTATTTAAGTCATTAACTATGGATTAATTCCATAACCTTGTATGAGAAACCTATGTCTCTCATACAAGGCACCCTCTTTTAATTAAGTTTCATTATTTTATTTTATTTTATCTTTTTCGTGATGTATGAATGAACAGTAAGAGATATTACAGAATAATGTCGGCGAACGGTCCCTTCACTGGGAAATGAAGTAGCCCGTAGTCTGGATATTAATTACTGTTTGTTATTTTGCATGGTTTGGATAATAATTAATGAGGTCAGGCGAACGGTCCTTTTACCGGGAAATGAAGTAGCCAATCAGTTAGTTACTATCCAAATACAGTTTTATTTTCTTTATCTTAATTTCCAAACCCAAATTCCAATCGGTAATATAAGTCGGTTAATATCTGTCAATATTAGCTGATGAGTATTGCAGAGAGGGAGCATGTAGGTTTTTATCTGAATTCGCAGACAATAGAGGCCCAACTGGTAGCGACACTGCCATTATAGGGTTTCTGCTGTCTAAAGTCATTCCATCCGAGTAATTGGGAAATTGGATAGCAGATGTTTGCAATCCACCTGATTACTCTGCCACCACTTTTGGCCTCACAGCTGCCTCATATCTGTGTCCCATGTTCTGTCTAAACCCACCATTATATTTTGGGTTGATTAATTTTACACTTCCATATATCCTTATGCATGATATTATTATGTAGCTATTGTGGTCTGTAATATTTTGGGATCCTTCCCTTGGACATTAGAAGTCTGGATTTAAAACAGATATCGCATATTAAACTTCTAACAAAAATTCATTCATAAAATCCAGATCTTAGTAAGGGATAAACTCCACAGTTATGACTAATTCATATTCTGTCAAGGGTTACATTTTGGGAAATTAGAAGCAGAGTCAGCGATTAGGTCTCCTTTAGACTGAAAGGGTCTGTGTTCTTATTGAGAGTCTAGTACCTGTTTAGGGAATGGTTTTCAAATTTATTATTTTCCGAAATTGCTATGTGCTGGGAATTTAGTCTTAACTGTTACACCGAGATGGGATCCACTTGGATTCAAATACAGTGTGATAGGTAATTCTAGAGGAACGATGCGTAGGCCTTGGTTATTTTCTAAGATAGGGTTGAGTTCCTTTCAACTGCTATCCTCTTCTGTCAAAGCCTATTTTTGATTCCTGAGTGAGTGCATCCGGAACGAACTAATCTATTAGTTCGTTTCATTAGTTTGTATCTCATAACCACCCGGAAAGAAGTGAACACTGCGAGCGGTTCACTGAGGTCCGGGAATTCTTGATCCACACCTGGTCATCCTGACTGGGGGCTTTCTTTCACTACCAGTACGAAGCTTTTGAAACTTCCGAGTGATAGGATTTTAAAATGCTTTCTTTTCTGCTTTCTTTTAATTGCTTTCGTAGAGGTCACTCGGATGTGTCACCAGATCTTCCAACTGCTACTAGGACTGAGAGTTAAGGGAGAGTTCAGGTTTAATCATAGACTTTGGGTGTGACATGGGGGAATGCTAGCAGTACTTGTCATTTCAATTAACGAATTGTTAAGTGTTGCTTGTCCACCACAAAGGAAGTAACATACCCTGGCCGGGGCAGTTATTAATCTGTGGTATCTTAGAATTTGTGATCTTAAGAACATGTAAACTCATACTGTAAGTACCTGTCTGTTAAAGGGAACATAGTACTGAGAGCATGAGAATTAGCTATCTGACAGGATTATCCCAAACAAAGATCTGTGTATAAAAATGGAAGTTTAATTATGTTTTATCTAAATCTTGTCCAATCTTTATTCTTTTCTCCGTGTCCTTTCTGTCATCATTCTGAATCAGCTTCATAGCTAGTATAGCATAGATTTACAGCTTTCATTACTTTTGTGGGATTATTTCATCTGCTTTCTAGATTCAATACTAGCATGATCTTTAGATTAATTTAACTGCTTTCATAATGTAGATTAAATTCAGTCATGTAGTTGTTATTCCAACTTCAAAACTAATTTGAGCAATACGAGTGGAAAATCTAGTAAAACGACGTGGGACCTGCTTCTATCGCACATCCTCCAGTGAACGATCCGGTCTTACTATAAATAACTGCAATTTTTGACACCGTGCGCTTTCGGGCCACAGTTTCCTACATGAGCATATAAAGTCGTGACAACCTATAAACACATCCCTAATCCCAACTCCATCTTCATAGATTGGTTTCATTAAGTAAAACCTAAACCGGGATTCATTATTCTTTTATTTCGAAAAATGCTCATATAGTGGGAAATTGTCGAAAAGTTTCATTACTTCTTGGTGTGTTCTTGGTGTTCACCACAATATTCATATTGTTCTTGGCACATTCTTTTTGCCTTGACAAAATATTGTAATAGAATCGGATTTGGTAGAATGTTGATGATGATATGCATGTAAAAGGCTAATGTGTAATAGCCTTGACCATTAAAGTGTCCAATCATTTGCCATAAATCGGCTCATTGATTAGTGTGTTGTAATAGGATTGGATACTATGAAATCTTGAACATTTAATGCTGTAAGGGTGCCCATACACAAAGCCGAAAAAGGAGGAGAAAAGTCAAGAATTGTGAGCTGAATTCGAAATCGATGCAGTCTGTCTTCATCGATGCGATTTAAAACCGCATTGCCCTCCTAAACCGCATCGGCCTCCAAGCAGAAGAAAGCAACAAGTTTCTCACCATCAATTCGGTTTAAGTGTCAATTCGGTATTCAATCTAAACCGCGTTGCCCTTAAACCGCATTGCCTGAAGGAAGCCATCAATTCGGTTTAGGTGCTCAATTCGGTATCCCCCATAAACCGCATTGCTCATAAACCGAATTGGCTGGAGGATTTCGCACCAAGGCCAAGGAAGAATACGTAATGCGGTCTTTTTGCACATAAACCGCATCGTCCTATATACCGCATTGACTGATCAATTTTTAATTCCTAAGTGTTGGAAATTTCCTTATTCCTTCACTTGTGATTTTTCACTTCCATTTTTTTTTTATTTTTTTGAGTGGAATACGATAAAGTGAATATCGGACTGGCACAAACGTGAAACCCTAGCCCAAGAATCCACTTGAGTAATTTTTACAATAAAGTGGATATTGGACTGGCACCTTGTAAAACCTAGCCCGAGAAGTCATTTGAGTATTCGGGGTTTAATTCCGAGTGTTTAGTGAGGTTTTTATTTTTACACTTCTATATTGGGACCAGATACACTGTTGCTGTGATAATTGCTCGCATAAGGTGTTGAACATGATTGTCTGCATTGCATGATACATAATTCCGCCTTATAATTTTTGATCGAGTAGAGCAATTACATTTGTTCCGTGTAACTGCGCGTCCCATATATCTGACCTCACTCTCTGTACACCTGGGCATTTGTCTATGATAACGTGGACTGCATTTCATACCAGATTGTGAATCAACCCAGCATTCAGTCATCGGGTTGTGAGCAAACTGAGCGAATTTCCGAGTGATCCAGATAAACTCCCTCTTTTATTTTTACATAATATTTTCATCTTATTTTGTTAGCTTAATTTTTATCTTATCAGATATTGCTTAATATTTTTCTGTCTAGTCTTTTATAATGGCAGGTTCAGGACAACCTTCTAACAAGGATCTGATGGACGTATTGCTGAAAATGACTGGACGTTTGGACAACGTGGACCAGCGAATGGACAGTATGGACCAAAGGATGGAGGATTTGAATCAGCAGGTCGACACCTTCAAAGATGACATGACCATGCACGACACTGCTGTTGAATCTGAAGTCATGAGGCATCTGGAACTGAAAATTCAGGAGGTGTTTGACAAGCAAACTCCCCAGGCCACTCCTCAAGCCACTCCACCGTCTACATCCGGAACCCCTCGCAGCCACCACAGTGGACCACATGGTGTTCAAGCACACGAAATGGAGGATGCTGAAGCTGAGCTAGAGGCCCAACAGCGAGGACCACGACGAGTTGGCCGGAACAATCCTGTGCCTCAGACACCCATAAATCTCCAACCTCCACGAGTTCCTGCTCCACCCAGGCCAGTCAGGCATCAACAACATGACTCTGAATCAGATCCCGAAGAAGAGGAGGAAGTCTATAGGAACCCCCGCAGAAATAATCGTCAGGATGAGCCCGACCAGGACTTGAAGGGGATCAAATTTGACATTCCCCCATTCAAGGGTACATCCAATCCGGATGAATTTCTTGAGTGGAAGCATTCGATGGAGCTCATTTTTAACTGCCATAACTACGCGGACATTAAAAAGGTCAATGTGGCCGTTTGTGCGTTCAAAGATTACGCGTTGGTATGGTGGCAGAAAGTGACTCATGACATACATCGGAATGGCTATGATTCCATTCGGACTTGGGCCACCCAGACCAGAACAATGGAGAACAGATTTGTTCCATCTCACTACAGACAGAACTTAAACGATAAGCTTGCATTTCTTGTTCAATAGAACAGGTCGGTAGAGGAGTTTTACAAAGAGATGGAGACTCTCTTACTGAAAGCCAGAGTAGTTGAAGACGAAGGCATCACAAAGTCTAGATTTCTCAAAGGACTCCGAGTCAAGATTCGAAAGGAGGCGAAGCTCCGACCATACGACACTTTGTCCGATTTGGTGGAATTAGCCGTGAAACTTGAGACCGATGAGCGACCTCGAGTGCAGAAACCCCAATACAGACATGATTCCGGATCCAGTTCGCAGAAATCTTGGAATCAGAAGACATTCATTCCAAGGGACGACAGACCAAAACCGAAAGGGTTCGAGATGGCCAAGGAATTTAAGACCTACCGTCCGGAAGGTCCTAAACCCACGGTCATCGAGAGGCCAAAATTTGAAAAGGACCGGAAGAAGAAGGTCACGTGCTTCAAATGTGGTTGAAAGGGACATTACTCACCTGAGTGCCCCTTCACCAAAAGAGCTGCACTCTTGGAAGACGGGTCTTGGAGAATAATAGACTCTGATGATGAACATCCTCCACAGGCAGAAAGTGAAGAAACTGAGGACTCCGATGATAGTGAAGAATTTTATGCGGCCGAGGAAACAGGCGAAGAGGATCGCACCTTGACCAATCTGGTGGCCATGCGAACCCTCAGTGCTGAACGATCTGAAGAAAAACCTCGTGTTGACGAGCAAAGGGAGAATTTATTTTACTGTCATTGTGATTTAAAGGGCAATGTTGCTTCTGTAATTGTTGACAATGGGAGTTGCACTATGCTGTGAGTACTTATGTTGTTCGCAGGTTGATAATGGCCAGAAATGACCATTATTTTCAATCCATTTCCGTGTCTTAAACGGGCATTTGATCGCATTCCGGTCTTATATTAAATAAGAAAGCAGTAGAATTGGACTGATTTATGCATAATTGTAAAAATATTGAGCTGGTATGAAAAATGCATAAATATGTAATTTTATTGCACATTTATGTTAGAAAAATCCAAAAACATGAGAAAAAGAAAAGGAAACAAAAAGATGGGAAAAGAAATGAAAAACCCACAAAAAGTTGAATTTTTCAGGATATTACGACGCTAGACGCAACTACGGCGCTAAACATAGATAGCGCCGTAGCTTGGTCTAGCGCCGTAGGAGGAAACCAAAGCAGCAGTCTGAAGAGAAGCGGACGGCGCTAAGCATGGATAGCGCCGTAATCAAGCATAGCGCCGTAGGCAGGGATAGCGCCGTAGGCTGTCCATTCAGAAGCAAGAGTGTCTTTGGGATGGAAGACTACGACGCTACACCTATAGCGTCGTAGCAAGGATAGCGCCGTAGGCCACCTATAGCGTCGTAAGCCTTGCCAGAATTCAAATTCAAGGCCTGGGGGCCCATGGGCCTAGGGTTTCCCACCTATAAATAGAGGTGTTGACTCCCTGGTCTTGTCACTTCACCACATTCTCAAACTTGAAGACAAGAGGTTGTTCTTAAGAGTAGTGTAGGTTAGTTAGTTTATTTTCATGTATTATTTAATTTCTGCACTCAGCTTAGTTTAAATAATGCATAGATTAATGTTACTTTAGGGCTTCCAGTTAGGTTAGCCATGGTTTTCTCCCTTTACAGTTTTGTTAAACCTTTATTTAGGTTTGAAATACCCAAATGATGGGCATTATCAAACCATTTTATGAAAAATGGGAAGATAATCTTTGAAAGTATCCCAAAGTCATGAAATGGATATGGGTCCATGGATTCTATGCTTTGCTTTTGATTTCATGACCATTTGGTCATTTTATTCTTACTGTTCATGTGGGTTTTCTGTTTTCTTTTCATTTTTTGGGATTCATGCATGAATGTTGGCTGGAAACCCTCATTTGGGTTTGTGGTTCATGAGTGTGTAGTTTAGTGTAGTTTTATCCACTGTTTTGCATTCCCTGCATCTTATTTTCACTGTTTTTAGCTTGTTATTTCATTTTAATGCACTTGTGAATCATGAACTCAAAAATAGGGCTTGCAATCGCAGAGATTGCATTACCCGAACAACAACATGCTTCTGGGCTAGCTACGACGCTAACCGCCCTACGGCGCTATCCTTGGATAGCGTCGTAGGTGAGGTATAGCGCCGTAGTTGCCCAGAACTTAAACAAAATATTGCCCTACGGCACTAAACCAACGGCGCTATCTTCAGATAGCGTCGTAATTTCTGTTTAGCGCCGTAGGTCCCAAAAATTTCCTCTATCTCTAGAACCCACCTACGGCACTATTCTTACGACGCTATCCTAGGATAGCGCCGTCATTTAACGTTTAGCGCCGTAGTATCTCTTCTTTTTCAAAAACTTCTAAATTTCTCAAACCACCTACGACGCTATACCTACGATGCTATACTAGTATAGCGCCGTAATAGTGTATAGCGCCGTAATTACCCTTTTAATCCAAAATTTATTCTCTCTTACACCAACCCATGACGACGCCACCTTCACGACGCTATCCTAGGATAGCGCCGTCACATCTGTCTAGCGTCGTAATCAGCATCTTCATGCAGATTTTCCATTCTCCATTTCCATCATTAATTAATTGAACCCTCTAGTCATTAATGATCCATGAGTTAATCAGCAATAATTAAATCACCAATTGTTGTGATTAGAGGACCTTTGTTCAATTGCCATTAAAACAATTTTCTATAAACAAAATCATGATGACTTAAGCAGATAATCCGGACTGTAATTAATTATGGTAGGAGGGATTATTTAAGATCATAATTTGTGGACCCAATCCACAACCTTGCATGAGAAACCAATGTCTCTCATACAAGGAATCTTCTTTTATCTCATTTTATTTTGTCTTTTGCGTAGTGTGTGCAACAATTAGTAAAGAATACATCAGACTAATGTTGGCGGGTATTCCCTCACGGATAACTAGCTCGTATTCTGGACTAAGTGTTATTTTGCATGATCTGGATGACTGTCAGTGGAAGTCTTGGCGGTTTGCCCAACCGGGGTTATAATAGCTGCTCGGTTGACTCCCATCCAGATACAGTTTATTTTATTATCTTAATTTCCAAACCCAAATTCCAATCTGTAATAGGAATCAGTTGGCACCAGTCAATGCTAACTGATGATCATTATAGAAAGGAAGCATGTAGGTTTTTATCCGAATTCACAGACAGTGAAGGCCCAACTGGTACTGACACTGCCATTACAGGACCTAAGCTGTCTAAATTCGCTCCATCCGAGTGATTGGAAAATTGGACAGTAGATGTTTACAGTCCACCCGATTATTCTGCCATTACTTTGGTCCTTCGACCACTTCATATCTGTGTTTCATCTTCTGTCTAGACCCGCATCTATATTTTGGGTCAATTAATTTTACACTTCTCATATATCCGTATGCATGCTATTATTATGTAGATATTGTGGTCTGTAATTATTTTGGGATCCTTCCCTTGGACAATAGAAGTCTACACTCAAACAGATATTGCGTATTAAATTTCCAACAAAAACTTCTTTATAAAAACCGGATCTAAGTAAGGGATAAATTCTTCAGTTATGACTAATTCATATTCTGTCAATGGTTGATTTTGGGAAATTAGAAGCAGAGTCAGCGATTAGGTCTCACCTAGACTGAAAGGGTCTGTGTTTTAACTGAGAGTCTAGTACCTGTTTAGGGAATGATTTTCAAATTCATTATTTTTCAAAATTGCTGTTTGTTGGAAATCTAAGATTAAATATTACACCGAGATGGGGTCCCCTTGGACCCAAATACAGTGTAGTAAATAATCTTAGAGGAACATCACCCAGGTCTTGGTTATTTTCTAAGATAGGGTTGAGTTTTCTTTCAACTGCTATCCTCTTCTGCCAAAGCCTATTTTTGAGTCCTGAGTGAGTGCATCCGGAACAAACTAACTTATTAGTTCGTTTCATTAGTTTGTATCTCATAACCACCCGGAAGGAAGTGAACACTGCGAGCATTTCACCAAGAGCCGGGAATTCTTGATCCATACCCAGTCATCTTGACTAGGTGCTGTCTTTTACTACCAGGGTCAGATTTTCAAAACCTCCGAGTGATAGGTTTTAAATGCTTTCTTTACTGCTTTCTTTTAACCGCTTTCATTAGAGGTCACTCGGTTGTATTGAGAGTTGTGTAACTGCTACTAGGATTGACAGTTAAGGGATAGTTTAGGGCTTAATTAGAATCTTTGGGCGTGACATGGGAGAATGATAGTAGTACTTGGCATTTTAATAAATGATATGTCGGGTGTTGCTTTTCCACCACAGATGAAGTAACACACCCAGGCCAGGGCAGTTATGAATCTGTGGTATCTTAGAATCTGTGGTCTTAAGAACATGTAAACTCATATTGTAAGTACCTGTCTGTTAAAGGGAAAGCATTATTGAGAGCATGAGAATCAGCTGTCTGATAAGAACTATCCCAAACAAAGATCTGTGTATAAAAATGGAAGTTTAATACCGCATTATCTAAATCTTGTCCAATTTTTATTCTTTTCTTCCAGTCCCTTCTGTCTACATTGAGATTCAGCTTCACGGCTGGCACAATGTGAATTTTCCCTGCTCTCATAGATGGTAGTCATCGCATTCTTAGAATAACCTTTACCCGCTTTCTAGAATAGACTTATTCGCTTTGTAGAGTAAATTTTAACGCTTTTATAATCTAGTTTAAATTCATGTCAGTAGTAGATTAATCACTTTTCAAACCATTGGAGCAATACGAATGGAAAATCTAGTAAAACGACGTGGGCCCTGCTTCTATCGCACATCCTCCAGTGAACGATCCGGTCTTACTATAAATTACTGCAATTTTTGACACCGTGCGCTTTCGGGGGCACAGTTTCTTAACACGAGTAATAAAAACGTGACAACTTATAAATATATCCCTAATCACAACTCCGCCATCATAAATTGGTTTCATTAAATAAAACCTAAACCAGGATTATGATTTTTCGAAAATACTCATGTAGTGGAAATCTGTCAAAAGTTTCATGGCAGGGAATCTCATGACAAGAATTGATGAGAAATATCATGGCACTTATGCCGGGGACCCTCGGTGTGACAGGCTGAAGGTCAACCTATCCCGGCTGTACCATGAGATTTGTCAGCAGTTTCATGACAGAGAGGACCACAGCGCCATTTGAAATTAAAGCACCACACTTGAGTAATAAAAAGATTAACAATCTTGATATATCCCTAAACCCCTTCCCGTGAATCATAACTCTTTCCTTGTAATAAATTTAACCTGGTATGTTTTAGAAAATACTCGTGTGCGGAAATTGTCAAAAGTTTCACAGGTTAGGCATCCCGACTGAAGAACATTCGAGTCCCTACCACCTCCACTGGATGAACGACAATAGCGACCTGAAAGTCAACCGGAGAGCTAAAATTCCTATCAAGATCGGGTCCTATTCTAAGAGCGTTATCTGTGACATCATTCCCATGACTGCTTGTCACATCCTGCTAGGCCGACCGTTGTTATATGATCGCGATGTCAAATACAAGGGTCGTTCCATCTGTTTGTCTTTTATTTTCAAACAAAAGAAAATAAATGTCAAGCCACTGTCTGTCAAGATGGTTCGAGCAGATCAAGAGATTCTGCGTGCCAATATGAAGAAGGATGAAGCAGAACGAAAATCGAAGGAAAGAGGAAAAACCCTCTGCATTGAGAGCACTTCTGCCAATCCTTGCCTGCTGACTACTCGAACAGATTTTGAGCAAACCATACGCGCACCAAGCTCAACAGAATACTGTTTCCTTGCTTATGCAAAACCTGTTGATGATATTTTCAGAACTTGCACTGCTGTACCTGATATTCCTGTAAATTTTTCCAGGATGTTGGACGAAAATTCTGATGTTTTCCCGGAAGAAGTACCGGCTGGTCTACCACCTCTACGCGGTATCGAACATCAAATCGATTTCGTGCCAGGCGCTTCAATTCCGAATCGGCCAGCCTACAGAATGAATCCGGAAGAGACAAAAGAAGTGCAGAGGCAAGTGCAAGAGCTGGTGAACAAGGGATGGGTCCGAGAAAGCCTCTCACCTTGTGCTGTGCCTGTCTTATTGGTTCCCAAGAAAGACGGAACATGGCGCATGTGTGTGGACTGCCGCGCCGTAAACGCAATTACCATCAAGTATCGGTACCCGATCCCAAGACTAGACGACATGCTTGACGAGCTGGGTCACGCCAGCATCTTTTCCAAAATTGATTTACGAAGTGGTTATCATCAAATCCGGATGCAACCGGGAGATGAATGGAAGACGACGTTCAAGACTAAATTTGGACTATATGAATGGCTAGTCATGCCATTTGGACTAACGAACGCGCCTTCAACATTCATGCGGCTTATGAATGAGACCTTTCGTCCTTTTATTAATAAATTTGTAGTTGTATATTTTGATGACATTTTAGTGTATAGTGCTAGTGAGTCTGATCACCTTTCCCATGTTCAACAGGTAAAACAGGTTACGGGAAGTTCGGTTATACGCCAACAAGGAGAAGTGCACCTTCCATGCCACCGAACTCTCATTCCTCGGGTATATTGTCGGATGTGGTGGTCTTAAGGTCGATGAGACGAAAATAAAAGCAATCTCGAAATGGGAACCACCGACGAGCGTACATGAAGTTCGCCAATTTCTGGGTCTGTGTGGTTTCTTTCGGAGATTCGTCCCCAATTTCAGTCTGATTGCGGCACCCCTGACGTCATTGCTCAAGAAGGGACTTGTTTACAAGCGGGGGCCGCCTGAACAGAAAAGTTTTGAGGAGTTGAAGAACAAGCTGACTCATGCACCGGTTTTGGCCCTACTTGATTTTGATCTACCATTCGAGGTAGAATGTGATGCATCGGGCACCGGCATGGGAGCAGTTTTGTTACAGAATGGGAAGCCAGTGGCGTACCACAGCGAAAAGTTCTCTGGCGCGCAGTTGAATTATTCAACATACGACAAAGAACTCTACGCTGTGGTTCAAGCGTTAAAGACGTGGCAACATTATCTGCGGGGCTGTGAGTTCATCATCCATACGGACCACGAGACCCTCAAGCATATTCGGAACCAGGGTCAACTAGGGAAGAGACACGCACGTTGGAGCGGACTTATCGAGACCTTTCCTTATGTACTCAAGTACAAAAAGGGGAAGGAAAATATTGTTGCTGATGCTCTATCCCGACGGACAGCCTTGGTGGCCATTGTCACAACACATCTGATAGGCTTCGAGCATACTAAGGATCAATATGCCACTGATCCTGACTTCAAACAGATTTGGGCAGAAACCGAAAGGCACGGGTTCAAGGAATTTTCTAAGCTTGATGGATTTCTGTATTTCGAGAACCGGCTGTGCATTCCTAAGGGATCCTAAGGGATCCGTTCGAGAGCTATTGATCAAGGAAGTTCACAACGGAAACCTTATGGGACATTTCGGGAGGACTGCCACTTTTGGACTTTTGAGTGAACGATTCTACTGGCCGGGAATGAGGAAAGAAGTGAACGATCTGATCTCCAAGTGCATCGTCTGTCTGAAGGCGAAGTCCGCTTCCAAGCCGCATGGGTTATATATGGCTCTACCGATTCCCGATGGACCATGGATTAACCTTTCTATGGACTTCGTGCTAGGACTTCCACGGACTGCTCGAAACAAAGATTCGATATTTGTAGTGGTAGATCGCTTCAGCAAGATGGCTCATTTTATTCCTTGCACGAAGACCAACGACGCCCACCACATCGCCAAATTATTCTTCATGGAAGTGGTGCGTCTCCATGGGATCCCGAAGACAATTGTGTCGGACCGAGACACAAAATTTGTCAGCTATTTCTGGAAATCTCTGTGGCATGAAATTGGCACGAAGCTGTTATTCTCCACAGCATATCACCCTCAAACAGACGGACAGATTGAAGCCGTCAACAGAGTCTTGGGTAATCTGCTGCAGATTATTACTGCTTCAAACTACAAGAGCTGGGACGAGTGTCTACCCTACATAGAGTTTGCATACAATAGACACGTCCACAGTGCCACTAACATGTCACCATTCGAAATTGTTTATGGATTCAACCCTCTAACACCTATTGATTTGTTGCCATTGCCCCGCAATGAGCATTTTAATGTTAGTGGCAGGGATAGGGCTCGGCGCGATACAAGAGCTTCACCGAAACGTCCAGGACAACCTCAAGAAAGCCGCAGAGACATATGCAAGATATGCCAACAGAGGACGCAAAAAGTTGTTGTTAAAGCCCGGGGATTAGGTCTGGCTCCATATGAGGAAGGAGAGATTTCCAATGAAAAGGCGAGACAAACTTTCTCCGCGAGGAGACATTCCATTCAGAGTTTTGGAGAAGATCAATGACAACGCCTACAAGTTAGAACTGCCACCTGAGAATGGAATTAATGCGACTTTTAATGTTGTAGATCTCGCCCTCTATGAGGAAGATGGTGAGGAGCTTGTTCGGTTGATGGCTCAACCTTCTCAAGGGGGAGGGGATGGCGTGGGAGCCAAATCTACAGCATTAATAATCCCATCGGGACCACACTCCAGGAATCGGGCAAAGAAATTCATGGACCGGATTGCAGCCCTTCTTAAGACTGAGGAATTTCAAGACGAGATCAACAAAGAAGAAGGCCGCAATCCGAAAGCATTGATCATGATCCAACTCAATGAGACCGGAGGGATACCCACCACTGAGCCCAAACATCATAACCTGGAAGAAGCGTTTCTCTTCCTGTGATTTGAAGTATTAAGCCATCGCCGTCACCGGAGAGTCGCCGGAGAGCCATCGGAGGAGTTGCCGGAGCATCGGAGCATCACCGAAGGACGAAACGGAGCTCGCCAGAAAATTGGCCGGAAGTTGGCCGGAGGTCGGCCGGAGCCGCCGTCGGTCGCCGGACAATTTTCGGACAAGTCGGAGATTGGTCGGATATTATAGTTTGTAATAGTGTAGAAAATAAATGCATGCAAAAATTGACTAAGGCATGGGGATCAATGCGCTTTACCAATGCGCTTTAAGCAATGCGGTTTATACCGCATCGATGCGGAATAAACCGCATCGCCCAATGCGGTTTCATAATACCGCATCAATCCCCCACCAGCCTTTCCCATGCGATGCAGTATAAACCGCATCGACCTCAATGCGGTTTAATACCGCATCGCCCCTTTCGCATTTGCCTTAGTATATTTTTCCTAGTTCATCAATGCGGTCTGAGCCAATGCGGTATTACCCTTAATCTGCATCGCCTCTAAACCGCATCGCCTCAGTTATTATTATTATTATTAGTTATAAGTGTTCAATGCGGTTTTAATGTCCAATTCGGTATAAACCGAATTGAAACATTAAACCGCATCGCCCTATAATATTTTGTAATAGATAGGTTTTTCAAGACCAATGCGGTCTTTTTTCTCAATGCGGTTTATACCGCATCGATGCGGTATAAACCGCATCACTTCCCCAAAACCGCATTGTGATCATTTTGGATGTATTTTCCATTTCTTTTATTTTCTAAGGGGTTTGGCCTATATATGTCCTCCCCTTCATTTGTAACAATCTTTTGCTTGAATGAAAATTATCCTTTCTCTTCAAAAGATCAAAACCGAGAGCACTCTCACTCTCACACACCTTTGTATGTTTGTTGGCAAACATTCATCATCTTGGATTGAAGCATCCATTGTGATTATACAAACCGAGGCTTGAGTTGAAGGATTGGGTTGAGGTCAAGGTTTCGAACATCTTGGTTGCTTCCCCCGACGGTTCTTGTTGCGGTTTAGCTTCCTTATCCCTTCTTTTCTATTTGAGTACATCTTCTTCCATCTTCCATCTCCTTAATCTTCCGCTAATCATCTCCTAATCTCTCTTGAGTAAGTTAGTAACCAAGAGATCTATGGCATGCTGTCTATCTTACCTTTTAGTTCATAATTAATTATCTTTATATAAATATGTATTACGGGTTTAAACAGTAAACAAAATACATAGAGAAATCTTTAAAGAAATATATATATATATATATATATATATACTATTTTGAGTAAAATTATTTAGGAGTATTAAAATTTATCTTTATTGAAAAAAATAATTATGAAAACTACATAATATACATAGAAAAACAAGTTCTTCATCAATCAGAAAAATTCAATATATTATTTTGTGTACATAAATTAATATTATGATAATTTATCTTTTATATATATTTTTATTAGTCAACATGTTTTTTTTCAATGATTAAGAATGGGTTACAAAGGCAGAAGTTTTAAAATCCTTAATCATTGTACATATTAAGAGATGTGGTAATCTTAATGAATTAATTTTTTTATGTACTTGCATAAAAATTTTAATTTATGCTTTGATATGTGTTATGAAAAAAAATTAAAAAATTTTCTTCTATCATTTTTAAAAAAGTGATAATAGAAATTATATATTATAAAAAATATTAATCATAAATTTATTAAAATAATATCATCTATCATTTTAAATTAATCGAGTTTTCTTTTTTTGTAAACGGTGACACTCATGTGTCAGCAAAAGGTGTGTGGGAGCCCAGACCACACAAATTACAAAGGGATAAAGGGGAGGGATAGGGGTGTAAACGAGCCGAGCCGAGCCCGAATAGTGGTAAGCTCGGCTTGAGCTCATGAGAATTCGAGCCGAGCTTTGACCGAGCCGAGCGTTGACCGAGCTATTTCGAGCCGAGCGTTGACCGAGCTTTGACCGAGTCGAGCCGAGTTCGAACTAGTATCATTTTCATCCTCACATAATTTATAAAAGAAATTATATTTAATATATTGTCTATATTTAATTTTATTTTATTTAATCTACATACTAAAATAATTTTAAAAATATATATTTAATTAATAATATATTTTAGTTTAAAAATTAAAAGATATAAACAATAATAATACTATACTTTTAATCTTATATATAATTTCTATATTTAATAATAAATAAATATATGTATAAAAATAAATCGAGCCTATTATCGAGCTTTCGAGCCGAATAGTGGTTGGCTCGGCTTGAGATCATATGTGTTACGAGCCGAGCTCGAGCTCGAACCGAGTCATTTCGAGTCGAGCTTGAACCGAATTTTGACCGAGCCGAGCTCGAACAATTCACGAGCCTATCAGTCTCATTTACACCCCTAGGAGGGACAATGGGCCGGGTGGAGATCGAACCCCAACGGAGATGGAGACTTAAGTAACCCCTAAATTAATCGAGTTAATATTAACTATTAACTCGTATTAAAAAAATAACACTCGGAAGAAAAAAAAAAACTACTAGTAATTAATAAATGTCAATATAAATATATAAACTGATGGCCTTCAGTGATGGGGTAGTATAAAAATTCAAATGAAATAAAGGAAAGTGGGGAACTGGAAAAAGCCCCTTTCACTCTGGGAATCCGTTCAATTTGTAAGCTGATTTGGTTTTCGTTTTGCTGCTTTCCAAATACCACCTTTGATCCCCAAATTTTGATTAAATGCAACATGCAATTTGCGAGAACCTCACCCGCTTCATGAATCTGGTGAATTCAATTAACCGCGATTCGCGTTTCCTCAGTTGACTCGATTGTAATCCACTCCCATTTCTCCAATTTCTTCGACTGCCGCAAAGTGCTCCGCATGTTGTGCTTCTTTAACTTTTTCTGATTGGGAACTTCAATTCCTGGAGTTACTGGTTGAATCTGTTGGAAAGGCGACTCCTGGATCTGAATTGGGATGCGCTTTTTGCTTATGAACTTGTTTTCTTGTTCGATTAACTAGGATAATGTCGCAGAAATCGGCGTCGGCCTTGGAGCCAGACCCGGACGATTCCGACGCCGAGGCCCAGTTCGTTGAGGTTGATCCATCCGGTCGCTACGGGCGGGTTTGTATCGTTCTTCAATTTATTTGAGGAAATTTTGTTTTTGGTTTTGTTACGGTGTAATTAGTGTTTGTGGGTATTGGAAATGGCATTCTTTGTTGTAGTGAAGTCCCATTTCGACCATGTGTTATGTGGTTGTGCTTTTTACCTTTTGCATTATTTTAGAAATACTGTGTGTCACTTATGTCATTTGAATTTATGCAGTACAAAGAGGTATTGGGAAAAGGGGCATTCAAGAAAGTGTATCCTTTTTTGAACCCTCATTTGATTGTTTTATGATGTCCATATTGATCATGTTAACTATAATTTTAGTTCCCAAGTGGCTATGTGAAGCCTTGATTTTGATGCTGAAAATATAGATATAGGGCATTCGATGAATTGGAAGGAATTGAGGTGGCTTGGAATCAGGTTAAAGTTACTGATCTTTTGAGGAACAAGGTGGATTTGGAGCGGTTGTATTCCGAAGTGCACTTGCTGAAAACCTTAAAACACAAAAATATTATCAAGTTCTACCACTCGTGGGTTGATAGCAGGAACGAGCATATCAACTTCATCACTGAAATTTTTACATCTGGGAATCTGAGGCAGTACGTTAAATTTTCAAATAAGCTTTTGTTTGTTTACCTATTTAAATACTTTGATTTTGGTGGGATGTGAGCTTAAGGGACTAATTTTGTCTCTATAGATATAGGAAGAAACACAAGCATGTGGACATAAGGGCATTGAAGAAATGGTCCATGCAAATCTTACAGGGGCTTTGGTATCTTCATAGTCACGACCCACCTGTTATTCATCGGGATCTGAAGTGTGATAATATTTTTGTCAATGGAAATCAAGGGGAGGTAAAAATTGGTGATTTGGGGCTTGCTGCTATTCTTGAACAGGCTCGGGCAGCTCACAGTGTCATAGGTAACCCTTGATTTCACTCACTTTTACATCATGAGATTATAGCTTTTATACATGGCGTGATTTTAGTTTTTACAAGAGATTTATTATTCCGTAACATGAAATGATACCAGGCACACCAGAATTTATGGCGCCTGAGCTTTATGAGGAGGAATATAATGAGCTAGTGGATATTTATGCCTTCGGCATGTGCTTGCTGGAGCTAGTGACCCTTGAGTATCCATATGTTGAGTGTGCCAATGCAGCTCAGATTTATAAGAAAGTGACAGCAGTACGTGATTCTGAAACTTTTTGGTCTTCTTATCTTTTTGAAGATCTTTTTTGATAGCCTTCGATTAGTTGAGATGTTAATTATTTGAAGAACATGGATATTTTATGCTGCTCAAAAGCTCACATTGGTTGTAAAAGCAACTCTAAACCACCAGAATGCTATCATTATTCACGATTCATGATACTCAAGCCTATGACTAATTTCAGCACCAATATTTGCACGTACTTTTCCAGTTAATTTCTCATCAGCACACCTTAATAAAGTTTGTTTTTCATGACTCCACTTTGCACACTATGGAAAGCAGTACAGTTACATGGTAACTGCCCAAAATCTCCATTTTCTCTCTTATTGACTATTTGACTCTGGTTATTTATATACTCTTATAATAGATTATTTGTAGCTATTTGTTCAACTATGAACTCCACCTTCCCTGGAGAGTATTTAAATTCGATGTGAAACTAGTTTGGATTCATAATTGAATATTTTGCTATGAACATCACATTGGCCCTTTGTCAACTGGCTTTCTTTTAACAAGGCACGTTTTCTAAATCTATTTTTCTCTCAATAAATTTGGCAGTTAGCTCAGGAAAAGAAATAGGAAGTTGGATTAAAATTACTTATAGTATCACTGGTGGATGAGAGCTGACTGTATTTTTTAATGATTAGTTCCCTTTCCCTCTCTTCCGTTGCCTTACATTCATATTTTGAGTCTTTTCATGCTTGTTGAAGGGAATTAAACCTGCCTCATTAGGAAAAGTGAAAGATCCTGAAGTCCGGAAATTTATAGAGAAATGTATTGCGGAAGTGTCTGAACGGTTATCGGCCGAAGAACTGCTGAGCGATCCATTTCTCCAACCGGACAGTGATTCTGGCAGTATTCCTCGCTCATTACAGCCCCTGTCCTTGGAAGCAGGTACAGTTATGAAAATGTATATAAAAATAATTTCTATTAGCATTTTGACAATCCTTTTCTGTATTTTTAACTCCCATGTTTGCAGATGATAATGGCGGTGAGTTCAACAAAGAAAAAAACACCGAAGACACTATGCTTGACGACGGCCGAGATTTCATGGTGGAGGCACAAAGACAAGACCGTACTAATATAAATATTACACTTCGGATTGCAGATTCTTCAGGTTGTCCATGTTTAGTTATTCTTTTTCTAATACGGCGATAGTGCGTGTCAGGAGTGTAATCAGTCTTATTGGTTTTATTAACTCAGGATATATTCGAAACATTCACTTCCCATTTGCTATAGATGGTGACACTTCAAGTAATGTTGCTCGTGAAATGGTTCAAGAGTTGGATTTAACGGATCATGACGTCTCAGTTATTGCTGCAATGATTGATGCTGAAATTCGATCACATATTCCTGATTGGGAACCGGGACAATTTGCAACTGACAACAGTTCTACCGAGAAAGAAATTCTAGAAAGTGGTGGTGAGCTTGAGGATAATGCACTTGATGCAACCACTGTTTCACATGAATCTGGCTCTGTTCCTCTAGAAACATTGCTTCTGTCAGGACGAAAATATTGGTCAGATTCATACAAAGCTAGTTGGGAAACCTCTCCGTTAGAATCCAATCCTTCTAACTTGCTTTTACAAGAATTGGTAACATCTGGAGACAGCTCATCTGAAGATGCAAATCCCAGCCCTGATTCTCCTCTCGGGCATGTGGAAGATGATTCCAATTGCATTTACTCGAAAAAATCAGAAATCAACTCTGTCCTGCCTGATTTGCAAGCTGGTCCCATTGATCAAACAGTTGATATATCTGATTTCCCAATGGAAAAAACCCCAATGCCAAATGAATTTGATTCGGATGAGATCAGAAGTGTTGTCGAGAAGCTTGAGCATGTTCTGGATGAGCATCACCAAGAGCTAAAACAGCTAAAGACAAAGCACCGACGAGACCTTTCAGACATCTTAAAGGACCTTCCCCAGGAGATTCGCCAAAGTGCTCTCAGCATTTGCAGTCGGAAGAGATTTGAACAGAAGCGCCCTGACGACAAGAGATGCCATCTTTTGGAATGCCCCGATCCACCTTCGTCTGTGATGTAAGTAGACCAATTTACTTGCAACACCAGCATGATATAATAATCTCCATAATCTTTAATTACACTTCTCAACATCCTCATCCTGAAGGTTTCAAGTTATTCTAGAATTATGAAACTCTTCGACCATATCATCAGGAGGGGCAAGAAATTGGGTTCAATTGTGGAGAAATGTATCTGTGGGCCTGTTTCCAGATCGTGTTTCAACAGTGTGAGAGAGAACATCAAGTCTGATTTAGGCATCTCCGTGATTTTGAAAGATGATAAGGCAAACATGTAGGTGTGTACATACTTTTCCTGTCTAACTTGCATTCAATAGTTGTTTTATACCATCCACTGCCTTGAAATCGGCTAAGACTTTAGCTGGTGTTGGCGATTGGATTTTGTGAATCACAGTCTGATGAATGGTGATTTACCTTTTGCACATATTTTGTTAATCAATCGGCTGTCTTGCTTATTTTTTTACATTATGTTTCAAGAATGTTTTTTGGTTACAACTGTACAAATTCATGCTTGTGATTAACACCACAGAATCCGACTGATTTTCTTCCGTTTGTCATTTCTGAATTATTTCTAGCTTTCTCTTTACTCTTATACCACAAATTGTTTGTGTTGATTTATTTATTTTTTATTTTTTTCTTAAATGGGTATTGGACATGAAATATTTGTAGACAGAAAGGACAACATACATTGGGATTTATCTTAAATGCTCTCTCTCTACTAGCATGTTTCTGCACCATTTTAACTCCTGCCCTTTTACACTGGCTGCATCACTGTCATTTTGGTACTCCTGCCTTCTTCTTATTTACTATTTATTTTAATTTTTATTTATAAGAAAAAGTATGGGTTGATTTGTTTTATAATCTAACTAATATGAATTTCATTTTTTTGTGTGTTTAATTTATGTTTCTACTGTTTGCTAAGTAGCATTAAGTTTTCAATGTGATGGTTAAAAGGTTTTAGAAGTTACCAACAAATTCCTCAATTTCTTCAGACAGATGGTGTATGATACACATTTTCTAAAATCGTACTATAAAACAATATACTTCTTTCATTAAGTTAGATTGTTAGAATGTGAGATACTGTATTTCTTTATTACTTAAAAGTTAAACCCAATTTATGTGATCCTGCATTGAAGTGAACTAGTGAAGGTAGTGCACGTGCGCAACACACCACACAGTAACAATTTTATTTTTTTTTTCAAATTATTTTTTTGTGTGTATGTTCTGTGTGTGTGTGTGTTTTTTTTTTTTTTCAAAAAACAGAGGGAAAAAATAGTGGCTCTAATCGGTGGACGTGGCCCAAAAAGAGACCCAAAATTTTTGGACCTCCACTTTTATGCATAGCCATAACTGAAATATCAATCTGAAAAAGATAGTAGTAGTAAAATTTAAAAAGATGAAGACGAAGTTGAGTAGTTGACCTTGTAAGTTTTAGGAAATGAATGAATGGGTTTGAGTACGGTTAGCCCGTTTTCAAATTTAATATGTGTATAGTATATAATTTCATTGTGTATTTTCATTGATTTTTGTGTGTTTAATTGTTTATGTTTCCAAAATTAAAATTCATACCAATTTTAATTGTAAAATAAGGTGGGTTAAAGGTCTGTTCTGCATGCAGCTTTTGCGAGCTTTTGGGAGTTTTTTTGTAGCTTTAGCTTTTATTTCAAAACAAAATCCTCGTTCCGTACACTAGCTTTTGGGAGCTTTGGAAGCTACTTACCAGCTTTTGGGAGCTCTTTTGAAAGCTTTCGGAAGCTACTTTCCAAAGTTAATTAGTTTTTCTCTTCAAATTATAATTTTTGATAGCTACAACTACTTGTACCGAATACATATGCAAAAACTGGTAGCTACAGCTCCCTACAGCTGCAGCTTGCAGCTGTAGCTCGACGTGCAGAACGGACCCTTAGTAGGATTAAGGATTTTATCTCTGATTTCACCACTTCTGATCTCTGTGTGTGTTCTCATTATTATTTGTTGCAACTTTGAGTTTTATTTATGTGTTTTAACCTTTAGCTCGTCGAGCTCAAGTCTAGTAGTAATTATTTGGATCAAATTATGAGTACTGATTTTATTGTTCGAAAGAAAAAGTCTTAAGCTGTTGAATACTTAGTACTCCCTCCGTATTAAAAAAAATATTAACATTCATTGTTTTCACGCAATATAATATACATTTTTAAAAAGTAATATCTCAAATTTTATAAAATAAAAAATTATAAAACTTTAACATTATAAAATTACGTGATTAGACGAATCTAACAAAATCTCACTTGACTATGTTTTATCTTATGTAACTGTGTTAAAAAATCAAATCAAAGTTACTCAATAAATAGTGTTTACTATGCAAACGTTAATAGTAGTATTTATTAAAATCCGAGGGAGTATTTAACAAGTTAGAGCCTCATAATTATCAAGCTAAAGTATTTAAAGAAATAAAGTCACATAGCCACTGAAACTAATTTCCATTGATATTTTTTTTTTTGCGGAACAGCCTATACAGGGAATCGAACCCTCAACCTAAAGATAGGTTGAAAGCCAGGGGCTTAACCACTTGGGCTAAGTCCCAATCCCTAATTTCCATTGATATTATTAATTCATACCCATTTTTGGTCTTTCATAGTAAAATTTAATTTTAAGAGAGGATGGGATATAAATTATAATAATGCTAATAAAAATAAAATAGTAGAATAAAATAGAGGGATGAAAGAAAAACAGAAATGAAAGAAAAAAAATGGGGGGATAGATAGAAGATATATATATCCAGAGAGGGCAAGAGATGAGAGGCCATCTTTCCTCCGAATTGCTCATTTTCTCCTCTGTTTCGGATAGAATATAGCATTAACCCTTTTTCCCCATCATTTCCCTCACCATATCCTCTCCAGTCTACTCTTCCCCCCACCCTCAGCCCTCAATCCACATTTCTCTCTAACCACCGCTCTCCGCCATGGCCTCTGTAACCTCCGCTTCCGCCGCCGCTGTCACCCAACCCACACGCCTCTCCACACCCCCTTCTCTCCCAAACCCTACTTCTAAACCCACTAAACTCGTCTTCTCTTCTTCCTTCACTCCTTCCTCCGCCGCCCTCTTTCTCCACCCCTCCACCACCACCACCGCCGCCCCACGCCACCACCGCCGCCGCTTTTCCATCCGTGCCGCCCGTGGAAAGTTCGAGCGGAAGAAGCCCCACGTTAACATCGGCACAATTGGCCACGTCGACCACGGCAAGACCACGCTCACCGCTGCCCTAACCATGGCCCTCGCCTCCCTCGGGAACTCCGCCCCCAAGAAATACGACGAAATTGATGCTGCTCCTGAGGAGAGGGCTCGCGGCATTACCATTAACACCGCCACCGTTGAGTACGAGACGGAGAATCGTCACTACGCCCACGTCGATTGCCCCGGCCACGCCGATTATGTGAAAAATATGATTACTGGTGCGGCGCAGATGGATGGCGCTATTCTGGTGGTATCTGGCGCCGATGGGCCGATGCCGCAGACAAAGGAGCACATTTTGTTGGCTAAGCAGGTTGGAGTTCCGAACATGGTGGTTTTCTTGAATAAGCAGGATCAGGTTGATGATGAGGAGCTCCTGCAATTGGTGGAATTGGAGGTAAGGGAGCTGCTTTCCTCTTATGAGTTTCCTGGTGATGATATTCCAATTGTTTCGGGTTCTGCTCTGCTTGCTTTGGAGGCTTTGATGGCCAATCCGGGGATTAAAAGGGGGGAGAATGAGTGGGTGGATAAAATTTATAAATTGATGGATGAAGTGGATAACTACATCCCCATTCCTCAGCGGCAGACTGATTTGCCATTCTTGATGGCTGTTGAGGACGTGTTTTCAATCACGGGTAGAGGGACTGTTGCCACTGGTAGAGTTGAGAGAGGTACAATTAGGATCGGTGAGACTGTGGATCTTGTGGGATTGAGGGAGACGAGGCAGACAACTGTCACGGGTGTGGAGATGTTCCAAAAGACTTTGGACGAGGCGATGGCAGGTGATAATGTGGGGTTGTTGTTAAGAGGTGTTCAAAAGATTGATATTCAGAGGGGTATGGTGTTGTCAAAGCCCGGGACTATTACGCCGCACAGGAAGTTTTCAGCTATTGTGTATGTGTTGAAGAAAGAGGAGGGTGGAAGGCACTCGCCGTTCTTTGCAGGTTACCGGCCTCAATTTTACATGAGGACAACGGATGTGACGGGGAAGGTGAATTCAATCATGAATGATAAGGATGAGGAGTCAAAGATGGTGATGCCCGGTGATCGTGTGAAGATGGAGGTTGAACTCATCAGTCCAATTGCTTGTGAGCAGGGGATGAGATTTGCTATCAGAGAGGGTGGGAAGACTGTCGGTGCAGGTGTAATTCAAACGATTATTGAGTGAAGACACTGGTATTGGCGTTGCACGAATGGATCTTCAGCCGAGAGTGTTACCCAATACTTCAAATTTGGGTTTGTTTCTCTAGCTTCAAGATCTTTTGTTAATTGTCATATATGATGGGAACATTTTGGGATTTTGTTATGCATTAGATTATTAGTTTTTAGATCGACTAAGTACAATGCTTGTGATGATTCTAAAATTCCCATAAAAATGCTACTTTTGATTTGAGTACTTCCACTGCTCTTTTAGCAAGTTCTTTTGCCGCCTTATTGTTCAATGATGCAATGGGATACTTCTGCATTTGGCTATTCTGCAGCCAATGGATTCTCTTTAGAATTTTCTGTTTACGAGCATTTCATTAGTTACTGGATTGCTGTAATACATTAAAACTTGCTCTACATCTTGATTCTTGATGTTCCATTTCACTATTGATGAGCATTGAAGTTGCATTTAGTTTGAATGCATCGGGTATGATCCTAATATCCTTGCCATTTTGTGATGCCAAAGATTTATGATCTATTAGTGTGTCACAATGAAAATCCTACAAGGTGAAAAGGTCAGTGGGTTTGATAGTTGCGAAGGATTTGAGAAATATCCCCGAATTACATTTCATTAACATGGAATGAAATAGGTATGATGGAGATACTATGTTGATGCCCAACACAAACGCTTCTTAGTTTCTGTAATTGTTGTCTGGTGCAGTTGTAGCTCTTGTTTGTTAACATTTGAGGCATTGAGATGGAGATATGATTATTATTTATCTCTTTGACCTGTGCAATGCTTATGTTGTTATTTCCTGCTCATAGCAAATGTTAACACTATTACATTTCCTCGTAGAATGTCCTCATGACATACCACTCCATCCCCAGTTTTGATATATTTAGGCATTCCCACCATCTCTTTAAAACCATTCAGTATATCTTGGAACATAATCCTTCTCTACTTTTAAACTGGGGGTTGCTGCTCAACTGTCATCGTGCATCGGTGCATGCTTTAGTTTTCATGAAAGATTGTTGACATAAGAAGCTCCTGAAGGAACACAGCATGCTCGTTCCCTTCCTTGTTACATTGTGTTTCTTTTTCTCCAGAGGAAGATAGTTTCAAACTGCCAAAAAAAAAAAAAAAAAAAAAAAAAAAAACTACAATGTCATATCGTATGGGATGAAACTTTCATGGTTGTTACATCATGTTGAATGGTGATCAACTATAGTAGCTCAATCTGGGGGGAATACCCAAAGTTTTTTTCTCGTGGGCTCGTGGCTCTCAGTGACAGTTTGTGAATCTGCTACCTAAGATTTGTCAGGTTCAAACTTGAGAGCATGTACATGTAATGAATGCAGAATGAGATGCTCAAAGGAGGTCAAAATCTGTGTAAAATTCTGCATTTAAACAAGTCGTGTATGAATTATGACTAATGTTGGTTATTGAAGTGAGCCAAGCAGAGTATTTGAATTTCAAGCTTGATACACAACTTTTGTGCAACAAGCTTGAACTTGTTTGATAGGTTGTCAAATGGGTTAATCACAAACAAAATGAGTGGGACTTTCGATTATGTGCATAATGATGAGTACTAAAATGTACGTATGTAAAATTTCTTGAACAAGTTCATTTGAGCAGCTCATTTCTGGGGGGCTGTGGGGTTTAATGGTGGGACTTAAATCCTTGGATTCTATTAAAAGATTTCATCCACACCTTGCATAGTCGATACAAACCCTAAAGTTGAAATCCGTTGATCCATAAAGAGAATTTGGAAATGGATTCAATTTCAATTCCAAACCCTTTCAATCATACGCCCCCTATTTAAACAAAGCCAATTTAAGTTATTTATAGCTTAAGGCCTTGTTTGGGAATTGGCTATTAGCTGTTAACTGATTCTGTGAGTAATAATTAGTTAAAATTAGCTGTTTGACAATTTCAAGACTAACTTTTTGTCTAGAATAAGCTAAAATCCAAAATGCTGCTATTTGCAGCGGTTTCAAAAAGAGCTGATTGAACAATGTTTTAAGTTATTTTCTCTTTTTAAATAAGCTAATTCAATTCAAATTGCCTAGAATAAGCTAATTCCAATTAGCTGTTTTGCCAAACAGGGCCTTAACCTTGAGTTCATCTTCAACCAAGTTATTTTTTAAAATGGGGAAAAGAATTCTTACCCGCCCTTACCCCCATCCCTCCCCTTTGTTAGGTTTTGAGTTTGAGCTGTTCCAATTAAGAGTTTTATGCACATGCTTCTATATAGAGAAGTTTCCATTTGAGATTCAAGAGTCAAGACCTTACCATTCTGCATTTCTTGTTTCAGCAACACCCTTTTCTTGCAGGCCATCTCTCTGTACATCAACAGGCGCGGTGCAGATGAATGTCGTAAGAACTGGATCAGGCGCTGGAGGCTCATTCCCACCTCCGAGAAATGAGATCGTTTCTCTCAAGTCCCTTGTCGTTACATTCATGGGCGCATTATTCCACCCCGCCTTTTGACACCTCCTCCTCTGAGGCATAAAAACCGCGCGTTTCAATCACAGTCATCATCTCAAGATCTCATCAAGAAGAAACAACAATAAGCACCATTCGTACCTTAACTGAATGGGAATGCTGCAAGGTGAAATGACCGAGTGCATCTCTCCCCAAACTCTCTGCACACAGAGGACAGACCTGGAATGTGGAATGCAATAATGCATGATGTAATCTCTGAAAAGCCGTGTTTGTATATATATATATATATATATATATATGTATACATGGTAATAAAAGAGGTGAGGGCAGGGCATGGGATTATTTACGGCGTTTCTGAAGTCGAAGCAGTGGTCTTGCTGCAGATGAACACAGAGCAATGGGACTTCGATTTCCACATAACAGAAAGGGCATGGAAACCATGTCCTCACCTCATCCTCCATCATTCCTTCATTTCCTACTATCCATTTACCAAATATATTTATCTCCATTAGTTCCCTACCAAATCAAATTCTTGATAGATGAGTTTCACAAAAATGCTTCAAGGATGAATCAAGCCCCAAAATGAAGCCAAATTCATCCTTAAAATCCATCTTCAAGGCAAGATGGATGCAAGATTTTGTACTTTGTAGACCTATAATGATGCACTAAAATTACAACTATTGCTCACAGTTTGAAGAGAGGGGACTTAAATTTACAATATTTTAGTGCATCCTCTTTCAATCCCCAAATCAATTCACCCAAGCAATGCTTGGCGTTTGAGGAATTCGAATCAACTTTAACTGTATAAGATTTCATTATAAATTCTTCAGAAAACAAACAGCCCTCTTAACAAATTCATGAATTATAAGGGAACCCTTTTCAAGCCTAGCATACATGATTCAACAAAAAAGTATTGGGAGGACTATTGATTCAATTCCTAGCTCCTACATCCAAATTCAAAGAGAAAGAGAGACAACAGTGCCTATATGGCTATATATCACTAACAAACAACAAGAATAATTGGCCTAACCTACTCATGAAAATATACCTTACAAAGAAGCTACCAGACAACACATTCAATTCAAGAAACAAAGGGAGAAAGAATGGAGCAGAAATAATAATTAACTGTTATGTAGTGTACCAGGTGCAGGGTGGGCAGAATGGATGTTGATGTTGCTGTGAAACCTAGCAGCACCCCAAAAATTCACATCCATTTTAAGTCACCTCTCTTCAAAATTAAAACCTTTCTAGTGATGGCCTCTTCCTCTACAGAGAAAAAGCTAATCCCCAAAACACTTGTGAGTCAAGAACTGTGAGCAATAGTTAGAAGAAAACAAGAGTACTAATAGGCAGAAGAATTAAATCCACAGTGGATCTGACTGTGTAACAGGGAGATGATTTTATGACTTGGGGAAAGCTTTTCGGACACACAAATTGAAAGCCCCAGTACTAATCAGATTCGATGGGTTTTTGACACGTGGGGTTTGGACAGCTAAGCAAAAGAAAGGAGGAAAAAGACAGAAGAAGCCAACATAGCCAATCAATTCAAGGTGTTTGCTGAATCAATGTTGTCCTAATTTTGTTACTCCTTTTTTAATTCCTTAATTATGGAGAGATTCTTCGACTCAATTCTTGTGTTATTTTTAGCATTTTTTGTTTTTTCTGTCACTTTCAGTTTCGGGCTTTCTTTCATCTGCTGTTGCTGTGCCTAGTTGTTGAGTGATGAGAAATTTATTTGCAAATGTTGACACCAACAGAAAAAATAAATAGGACAGAATTGTTGAGCTAATTAAGGTCGAATGAAAAAAATAAAAATAAAAACAATTGAATCATACCTAAAAGTTAAAGGTAGTTATTAATTAAAGTTATGATGAAAACAAATAAAAAGCTAGTGTATGTAATAATGGAGAAAGGAGGTGGAATTTGGTTTGATACTTTCCGACTTTGATTTTTCATGCGCAATTACATACTCTATTTTTGATTCATAAATACAAGCACACATAGGATAGGAGTTTGATTTGTTATAATATTAATTAATACATAATGGTTTCCCCATATTTTGTCCACACTACCTTCAACAGCAGCTGCATTGCTTAGTGTATAACTGTATATTATATCCATTGCATTATTTATTAATTAATTTATTTGAAAATGAATAATAGAAGAAAAAGGGCAACAGGACAATAATATGGTGGGGACTTACTTTTTAAAAGGAAAATTAAATGAGAATAAAGTGAAGCCAAGATTTGGAATCAGAGTCATAAAGTGTTATAAATTGGTGAGGCTAACGAAACAACTGATACATATGTTGAGTGGAAGTTATTGCATCCTACGTGACACGGATAGGTTATCCTGAGTTTTTGAGGTATTTGTATTTGTATTTGAATCGGACAAATACTTAGATGAAGTATGTATTTATAACCGGACTACTCGGTTAACTGGGGGTTCGGTTTCGATTCGATTAAGCGGTTAAGCGATTATGTTTGAATATTTTATCCAAGCCTATTAAACTTTATAATCAAATCTTCATTTCCTAATTTTTATTTTTTTTAGGTTTATTTTTGAGTTTATACAATACAATAAAAAAAAATCATATAATTATCGAATTCGGTCGTTCCTTTTAGTGTTATCAAAATATATCAGTATATGTAAAAAAGTTTTGTCTAATGTCTATTTCAATAATGAGTATCCTTAAAGGCAAAAATCAATATAGGACATATTTTTTATAATTATTTTTACTTTTTAATATTTATTTTATTATATATATACTTAGAGAATTAAATAAATAATAATATATTATTGATATATAATTATGTACCACTAAATATGTACGATATATATAATACTTTAAATACAAGAAATATATTCGGTTCGGTTCCATTTATCTTTCGAAAAAATTAAAGTATTTGTATTTATATTTGAACCGGGCAAATACTTAATTGAAGTATTTGTATTTGAACCGGGATCATCGGTTAACCGGAAATTCGGTTCGGTTTCGATTCGATTTTGCGGTTCAACGAATCAGTTCTAATATTTTGCCCACCCCTACCACCTACTATTTTCACATTAGTGTAGATATTTAGTTATGGTAATTGTATTTTCTTTTTAAGTATTTTGTGTATATGTTTTTATTGATTTTTTTATATATAAAGTTTGTGTGAATACAGTATTTTAGGGTGCATGATATATTGATATTAAACTACACACTAATGGTCAAATAATTTTCATTTTTTAAAATGCTACAAAACAAGAGTTTGAACATGCTACACTAATGAAATCCAAGATATATTTTTAATTCATAATAATTTAAATTATATACACGTAAAAGTTATAAAAATTTGATATTCGAAAATTATATTATTAAACGAATCCAATAATATCTTACTTGACTATATTTTCTTATTTACTTGTGCTAAAAAATTCATCACAATTATTCAATGAATGGTGACAAATCCTCCTACATGACACTTATTTAGGAACGATGTAAGTATTTTTAGGGTGCATAATATTGGATTTATGGGTTGGATAGCGAATTATAAGAACTAGTATTTTTGCCCGCCTTCGGGCTCGGGTGTTTTTTAAATAAAATCATAATTTATTCAATTTATTTTATTAGATTAAATAAATTGAGTGGAATATCATTAGATTACTATGTTTTTGTTTGCTGGCTTCGGCTCATAAAAAAAAAAATAGATTACTATGTTTTATCATACTTGTTAATAATGCTCTTTTATGTAGATTTTAGAGTTTATAAATTAAAATTTAACAATTACTCAAATTATAGTATTTACTACATACAAATTTTAAAGTTATTTTTGTATTTATTATAAAAGTTAAATGTTGAATAGAAATATAAATTTTAAAATTATAAAAAAAATATTGGTTCATACTAATCAAATGATTAACATTGGGCTGCTCAATCAAAGTTATTTTGCATATTTAATTTGTCTTTCGCATAAGTTGGCCATTTGCAATTTGCAATACTTTTGTATAATTTATCATCAAAATTTAGTTGTCAAACTTTGTAAACTTTAGTAATTTATTGATATAGTTTGATGAAGTAATTTATGATTGGGTAGATTTTCATTCTTCATAAGAATTCTCAAAGGCATACACATAAAAGGCCTAGATTTATGAAAGGTCCGTCGATAATACAAAAATTATATACAACACAAAGTCTTGCTATATTTTAGTTAATCATATCTTATATATATATATATTGAATCATTATCTTTACTATAGTTCATGCATCTTCAATTGGTAACAATATTTGGTTGTTAAATTTTATGTATTTCATTATTTCCTCGACATAGAGTTTGTGTAATTTTTTTTAATTATGTACATTTGTCATTGAATAAAAGAATTCTTAAATGCATGCATATAATTTCATCATATAAAGGCATGTATTCATCATATTGTTATGACTAATCATGATACAATTTAATAATTGGAATATATTATATTATTCACTATATCAATATTGTAATATAGAAACTACTTATGTGTGGGTGATATTGCACAAAATTAGTACACAATCACCTTGTCATCCAGTAATAACATGTTACAGCATTTGAATTCTTTATGTCTTAATATGATGTAATTATCACATATATGAATATCTCTCGCAGTTATAACACCCCTATTTTCGGTGCAGCGGAAAGACATTGTGTTACTCCAGATGTTGCCAGCTCCAGAGTGAAGGCTGACCCTACAAACCAATATGAGCTATTTTCAGTGCGCTTTGACCTCATTCATGCACACCCTGAGAGATTTCCCAGAACGTCACCCATCATATAATTACTCCAAAGCAAGCATGCTTAACTTTGAAGTTCTTATAGGATGATTATCAAGAAAAAAATGTACATTGCTGGTATGAGTAGCTTATTTCACTCCATTTAAGTCATTATCTGTTTTTTTTTTGAGAAATGAAAATGTAGGAATTAATGAGATTATGTCTAATAATTGAAAGGTGATGTGGTTTAGTATTTCTTTTTGTTTTTTTTCTATTTTTAATGAATAATGTGAATTTGTTTAATTAGTATGATATGAACTTTTTTCGTTTTATTTTTTTACAGCTATCGTTCAATATTTTTAATGTTAATGAATTGAATATATTTTAAATATTTTTTTAGAAAGAAAGAATTAAATATAAAATGACAACATAGTCCGTATATACATATCAAAATTCAAAAGAAATAATAATTTATCATATATAGATCAAAGAATTAGAAATATTAAAATACTAATATTAATAATTCAACTGAAAAACGTTTCCGAGAAATATGTTAATTAATAATATCATAATTATAATTATAATTATATCTATATCTATAATTAAAAAATATTTTTTATATTTAATTTTGTCTTTATATTATACAGCTTATTAATTTTTTTAATGATATTAAATTTTATAGTTAAACCTATTAAAATTAGGTTTAAAATTTGATTAAATCTTACTATAGCAGATTGCAATTTTTTTTTATTAAATATTAATTTTGATAGAATAACTAAAGTATAGTTATTATTAATTAATTTTTTTAATTTATTATATTTTTAGGTGAATATTTTGGATTAAAAATTTAATATGACTAATAAAATATATATTGGACATAATATATTAAATAAAAGAATTTATAATATATACATTTAACATAATATTTACTAAAGTTCCGCAAAAAAAATTAAATATTTGCTAAACATTAAATATATTACAATTTGTTGAGCATTTATATCTTTTGAAAATATATAAAAAGATTTATTGAAGATTTATTTATAATATATAGATTTATGATCTAAATTTAGTATTAAAAGTTGATGACATGGCACAAATAGAATTAATCAGCGCTGAGGTGTATCTTCATGATTAATCAGCGCTGACGTGGATTAATTAGGTTCGTTGATATAAAAATAAGTATATAATGACTGATTAACCCCTTAAAATTAAGAAGGGTAAATTAATATGATATAGTAAATTAATAAGGGCAATAGAGTCTGCACAGACAAAAAAGTATTCAGAATTTATTATATAGATTACTATAGCAGATTGCAATTTTTTTTATTAAATATTAATTTTGATAGAATAACTAAAGTATAGTTATTATTAATTAATTTTTTTAATTTATTATATTTTTAGGTGAATATTTTGGATTAAAAATTTAATATGACTAATAAAATATATATTGGACATAATATATTAAATAAAAGAATTTATAATATATACATTTAACATAATATTTACTAAAGTTCCGCAAAAAAAATTAAATATTTACTAAACATTAAATATATTACAATTTGTTGAGCATTTATATCTTTTGAAAATATATAAAAAGATTTATTGAAGATTTATTTATAATATATAGATTTATGATTTAAATTTAGTATTAAAAGTTGATGACATGGCACAAATAGAATTAATCAGCGCTGAGGTGTATCTTCATGATTAATCAGCGCTGACGTGGATTAATTAGGTTCGTTGATATAAAAATAAGCATATAATGACTGATTAACCCCTTAAAATTAAGAAGGGTAAATTAATATGATATAGTAAATTAATAAGGGCAATAGAGTCTGCACAGACAAAAAAGTATTCAGAATTTATTATATAGATAAATTGTTTCACAAAAAGCTCCTAAATACTTAGAGCATATTTTTCGATTCATGTGAACTTTAAGTACTTTTTTTTTAAGAAATTAATATCTCAAATTGTATAAAATTAAAATTTATAAAAATTTAATATTCTAAAACTATGTGATTAGACGAATCTAACAAGATCTCACTTGACAATGTTTTATCTTATGCAATTGTATTAAAAAATCGAATCAAAGTTACTCA